>BJBW01004261.1:110033-129232 GCA_004320125.1 Scolopax mira
AGCCTCTCCTCATAAGACTTACTCTCCAGACCCCTCACCAGTGTTGTTGCCCTTCTCTGTTGCCCTCCTGCCGGGGTGTCCTGCCTGGGGAGACTGGATGGTGCCGGAGGTGATGAGAAGGTGCCTCGAAGTTTGGCTTCTCCGTGAGACGGGGGTAAACGCCTCTCATCCTCCCTCTCGAGCCGCTACACACTCCAGAGAACGAGCATCTACAATTCATGTCTCATTACATTTTTTTTTTTTTTGAAATATTATCCTTTTCTTCTTCCCTGCGCTCTCCCCCTATTAAACCAAAATCGTGCTTCCTTTGGAGAATACAAGTCATTTGTTACCATAACAACACCTTTCCTCCCGCTCCGCAGCCACCGCTCCCCTCCCCGCCTTTGCCCCCGCCGCAGCCAGCAAACCCCACCGGACCCGGACCCGCCAGGACCCCCCCGGTGCGGGCAGGACCCTCCTGGTGCTGCCGGGGTTTGACGCTGCCCTTTGATGGTCCAGCTCTCGGCCTGAGCTTTGGAGGAGGGTTCTCACCGCCTCTGGCATCGCACGAAGCCGGAGCCCCACGTGGAGCATCTCCTCGGCAGCTCCTGGAAGGAGCCCCCAGAATGGGGAATGTGGGACCCGTCCCTGCAAACAGCCCCCAGACAAAAACAAACCCCGTTTACAACACCTCCTGCTCCCCCCCAAGGGAACAGACACGGCCCAGGGTTCCCCCAGTTCTCTCCTGGGGGGCTGGGACAGTGGGACCCGTCCTCATTGGCATCACAGTCCCAACCCCCTCCTCCAGCAAAGCCCCTGGTAACTCTGTCCATGGCCAAAAGGGGTTTTTTTACTCAAATGGAAGTCGTAAACGGTATTAGTGCCCCACCTCTGTGAGTCTCCCTGACACTATTTGCCTTTATTAGGTTCATAAATGAAATTAAAATACAGTTAAAATGGTTTTCTTAAATGGACTCATAAAACCTTTTGATGGAAGAAACACTTTATTCTTCTAACTTTTTTATGACACCTATTCACACCTTTCCTTTCACTATGAACTTTTAACGACTTACAATTCTTTTACAAATCAATTCATTTGTACGCCCCAGGAGACACCCTTTATGGTGTAAATCCCACAGGAAAGCCAGGCTTTGGGGGCACTGCTGGGACAGACCCGTGGGGATGGCAGTGCCAGAGCACCCGGGGACCGGCTCCTCGGGCTGCTCCTGCCTGGAAAAAAGCTAAATATTGGGGTTATTATATCACCATGCTGTAATATTCTATGCTATACCATGGCTTATTATATTCATATTAATGTTGATACTGATAATGGTGGTGGTGCTGCTGCTGCTAATAATAATAATAGTAATGATGATAATGATGATGGTGATGATGATAATTTTGTTTATTTTTTTTTCCATCTCTTCTCCTCAGTCGTGCCCAGGCAGAACAGCCCAGGGGTGCCAGGGGGAGGCAGTGTCCCAGGGACATGGTGCCCCCCAACTCACTGCTCCCGCCCAGGCAGGAGACAAACTCCAGCCACTCGATGCCACGGCACTGAAATAAAGATGATTAAGGAGATATTCCAGCCTCTTCCTTTTTTTTTCCTCTCCTCAGTAAATGTCATGCTTCAGGGGAGTGTAGCCAAGAAAAGTTCAAAGTAATAATATCAGAAATCTGCTTCTCTTTTCCTTTTGACATTTTATTGTGATACGAAATAGCAGGGGATAAAAGCTCTAATGGGGATATTTGGTTCTTTCTTTCGGTGAGCATTTTAAATGCTGGCTGGTTATGACTCACATTTATTATGATATATGCAAATCTTTAAGGGCCCCATTCACAAAGCCAGGGCTGCTCTGCCAGGGGATTCGCAGGGAGGGAGCCAAAGCCAAGCCCACGAGGATGATGCTGCCCGAAGTCCCCATTCCCCACCAGAATGGGGACGGTGGGATTGGGGTTCCAGTCACCAGCCACCCCAGAAAAAACCCTTCTCCTCCCCCCCTGCTCTCCCTGGGAGCCACACACTGCACCCTGTGCCCGCTTTTTGCAATTAAAGCACAAACTTCTCCTCCGCCCCCTGGGTTGTGTTTCTGTGCTGACGTTTCAACCAGGAGTTTCAAATGGATAAACGATGGCAAAGAGCTGGGCTATAAAACACAACTTTAATAATATTTAGCTGGTAACGTGCACAGAGACTGGTTGATTTGGGGGGTGGGGGAGGGAAGGGGAAACAGGTTGATTTAAAAAAAAAATAATAAAAACCTCATTTCAGATTGAATCCTATCCTAATTAGAAGCTATGATTGCTCTCCAACAAATAATCTTCTGAACTAAGTCCATTCCACAGAGAGTGATCAAAGGGTGATTTAATTAAATTTTCATGTTTAATTTTCCTTTTTCATTTCTGACTTTTTTTGGGGGGGGGGGAGTGTTTCTTTCTCTATTGACTGCCGTCGGAGGAGGGAGAGGTGCTGGCCGGGGCATGGAGGGCAGCTGAGTCCTGCTGGGGATGGGGCACCCTCTTGTCACCCACCCTGGTACCCGCCCTTGGGTATCTCCCCCAGGTGGTACCCCCTGGCACCAGCCGCCCGCAGAGAGGCTTTTCCTTCTTTGTGGCATCTTGGTTTTAGTGATCTGGTCCGCAGCCAGCTTAAATGTTATACTTAATTTAGAGCAATAACACTTAAATTATGAATTGTCTGCTGTAAGTATAAATTATACATTTCGGAGATGAATATTCAGGTCCTAATTCAAAGCAGCAGATGTGGTATGGAAATGTTTGCAGGCAGATAAGATTCCGAGCCTTGACTTGTTTATATTTTCCCTGGGAAGCCGTCCCCAGCCGACCCTCCCCTGCG
This sequence comes from Scolopax mira, assembly GCA_004320125.1. Classification (NCBI taxonomy): domain Eukaryota; kingdom Metazoa; phylum Chordata; class Aves; order Charadriiformes; family Scolopacidae; genus Scolopax; species Scolopax mira. Next base: position 112,870 of record BJBW01004261.1, read on the forward strand.
GAGCCGGGAGCCCACCGGGAGCCACGGCACCATCCCGGCCCAGCCAACCCCCTGTACCCCCCACACAGTGTGAGGGGCTGGACCCCAGAGATGCTCTTGCCCCACGCACCCTTCGGGGTTTAAAACTTCACCCCTGATGCTGCCCGATTCCGGCAGTTTGAGGCCATTTCCTCTTGTCCCATCACCTGTTCCTTGGGAGAAGAGACTGCCCCCCCCCCCCCCCCCCCCGCTACACCCTCCTTTCAGGGAGTTAGAGAGAGTGATGGGGTCTCCCCTCAGCCTCCTTCTCTCCAGGCTGAAACCAGCTGCTCCCCAACTGCATGGCTTTGGGGGGGCTGGTTCCCCCAACAGAGCCCAGGCTTTGCCGGGTGGGATGGGGGAGCCTTTCCCAGGCTTTTCCTCTGCCATCGGCCACAAGCTCCTGAGGAAAAAGCACAGGCACCAACCAGCCTCCTTCCTAATGACGCTTCCCCGTGTCCAATTTGTGTTACAAGGCAGAAGTGTATTGTTGATTAGTGGAAAACACAGACTCTTCCCCAGCACGATGGTCCCCGGCTCCGGCCGGCTCCAGCTGGCACCTCCCCGGCGGGGGAGCGGCGTGAAGCCCCATGTCCCCGCGCTGCCTCTGATGGCACTAAAGAATTCATCAAAGTGACAAGGCTACAAAAGCCGCGCATTACTGCTCCGCCATCCCTTGCCACTCACCGGAAAATAATGCCCCTGCTGAGTTGCATATGATCCGTTTCAATTATTTTTTAATTTTCAGTGTGTTAGACAAACTCCGGCACTTGGAGAAAAAGAGGGGAAAAAAAAAATAATCACGCAAAGTACTTTCGAAAACTCCTGTTCTGCTAAAAGGCTCTCCTGCTATGAATACGCAATAGCTCCTGTAGCAACTGGTAAGTTAGCGTGCATTTAGAAAAACCACATTTACATACAAATATGCTTTCAGCCCCGCATTTACATCGATGGAGAGATATCTCCTTTTTTCTCCCAGCCCCTGACTGATTCTGCCATCATTGGTACAGACACTCACATTAAGACATACACTGACACACAGCTGTTTCATAAGAGCTGTGAGGGTGAGGGATGTGCTTTGCTGCCTGGGATGTTCCACCCCCTTTTCTTTAATCATGCAAATACTTTTTCCTCGGGGACTAACTGCTGTGTCCGTGGGCACGGGGATGCGGGTGGGATGGAGATGCGGGTGGGATGGAGATACATGTGGGATGGAGGTACAGTAGGATGCAGATGCAGGAGGGATGGAGATGCAGTGGAATGGAAATGCAGTGGGACAGAGATACAGGTGGGATGGAAATACAGGTGAGATGAGATGGAGGTGCAGTGGGATGGAGATCCAGTGCCAAACTTTCCCACCCCAGAGAACACCTGGAGTAGCAGCAGCTCATCCCCAGTGTCCATCACCCTGCCTGCACCCTCTCCCTGCACTAATTAGTTGCCTCCAACAAACAATTCACAAGATAAAATGTTGCCCTCGTGTTTCACAGCATCTCAGCTTCTGCAGAAATACTTATCTGATGGGAAAGCCTTTATTTTTAGCTTTGCTTTTTCACTGAAAAACGAAGAATTCCCCTCAGACCCCTTGGTAATGAATCGCAGAGAAAGTTTCTCTCCAGTTCATCTGAACGAAGCTCATCTGAGGGGGTGGAAAATTACTGAAAAACTTTAATAGTAAGTAACAAAAAAAGTCTTAAATTCAACCTTTATAGCATTCTTAATCACATCAGGCATGATTCATTTCACATGCAAATCCGGCTGCACGCTCTCTGTGCCACTAAAGCATCTGACTTCAAACCATTCCAGCACAAACCCATTCCAGCAGAAGACAGAGGTTCAGATCTTCAGCAAATAATTCATCCAGAATTTTCATTCTGCTTTGAAATCTGGAATTCCTTTTGTGAGTGGTGGGCATATCTGATAGCATCCTCAACGAGGCAGCTTTCTGTCTCTGAGGGGAGTCAGGATGGGTTTTTGCAAACATGGGGTTTATATGGTTTGTATTTATATACGGGGTTTATGTGTGGAGGATAAATAACAATAACAGCACCTGGTCCTTCTGCTGGGCGTCGGGCAGGCGGGTTTCATCTCAGAATTGCCCGACTCAGCAGTTGGCTCTCTCCATTCATCTCTCAAGGAAAATAGAAATAAATGGGTCACCCCTGTGCTTGGAGGGGCTGTGAGTGGGGTGGCACTTGCCACTGCCCGTTGCTGCCTGGGGCCACCACGACCCAGGGCCGGGAGCCACTGGTGTGTCCTGGCCATGGGTCCACCTCCAGGTGCTGGATGTGACCGGCTCCCTGCCTTGTTGTGGGAGAAGGAGCACAGGGGGAAGGGAGACGACTGATGGGAAAAAACGCCATCAGGGAGGATTTTGCTCAATGCCTGTTGTTTTCTGATGACCCACTTTAGAACAACAGCAGTTCAGGAGGGTGGGTTCTGCTCTTCTCCTCCCATCCGCAGCGCAGGGCAAAGGCACCACGGGAAACCACTCCACAATGAAGATGGAGCCTCTCTTTTTACAAGGAGTCACAAGGAAAAGATGTTGCTCCTGAGAAATTCCGGTTTGACACAAGAGGAAGATTTTTCACAATAAGAACAATCAGCCACTGGAATAATCTCCCCAGGGAAGTGGTGGATTCCCCAACGCTGGACACTTTTACGATTCAGCTGGAGAGGGTTCTGGGCCATCTCATCTAAGATGTTTTTCCTGAGAAAGGTTGGACCAGATGATCCTTGAGGTCCCTTCCAATCTGGGTTCTCTGATTCTATGATCCCTTCATTAACCCCGGACACATCACTTAAATCACCTTTGCCCACTGCCTGGATCAGGCTACCCCACTGGGCCAGGAGCACCCAGCACCTCCCAAAGCTCCAAAAACCTCTGTGCTGGGCAAGGCCACCCAACAACAAGCCAAGGGCACTGCCTGCCACCGAGGCAGAGGAGCTGGGGACAAAAGCCCAAAGCCTCCTGAAACTGTTCTGCTCCCTGGGAAGCTCAGACCTTCCCCTTCATCCAGGACAGTGTTTGATCGTTTGCATCTGTGCAGAGCACTAAAACTTCAGCCAAACAACTTTTTCACTGATTTGCAGGTTTGCAGCCAATTTTTTCCATTAGTTAAAAAAAACCCCAACCCTTCAAACCCTGCAAAGTCCCCTCCAAAGGAGAAGCCGGGTGTAGCACAGCTTTTATCAGCTCATTTTTCTTCCTTAGATTTTAGTCTAACCTGATTGCTCTTTGTTCCTGCAATACTCCTTCCTGTCGGTGGGATAAATAAAGCACAAAGTATTTAACTGATCAATAGAGACGTAATGAAGTGGACATTGTCTGGTGATAAATGAGTGGTCAAAGGTGACTCCTGGATTGCAGGCTGCATTGACCAGAGTTTGCAATAGGCATGGCTCACAACCTCTGTTTCAACTGAAAAGCACATCAAATATTTATTAAGCCACTCTTAATTAGAATAAGCTTAGGTAGAAAAGGGAAAGGAAGCAGTGACCTGCATCTCTGGAAGAGGGCTCTGAGCCGCCCCACCAGCAGTGACATATAAACCCCAAACCCTTTTGATTCCAGCTGTACCGTGACTGAGGACGAGGAGGGGAACAAACATCTCCTTGCTGTTTGACAGGGAACGAAGCCAACGCCGAGCTTCCTCCAGTGGGAGGGAGTTGGGGATGTTTCCAAGTGTTTGGGTTTGTCCATCTTACCCCTTTTCTTACCGCATTTCCCACTTCTTTCTTCTGGAAAACAAAACCAAAAAACAGTAAAGGAGGTCCTTTTTTTTTAACATGTTCAGGTTTGCACTGAACCCTCAAGAAGAGGGATCAGCGGGTGTGGATGTGATGGAGAGACTGGGGTGATGGGACACTCTGCTCCGATGCAGGCAGGGTTCCTGGGGACCGTCCCCTCCATTCGGGCACCAGGCTCTGGTGGCCCCGCTCTTCTTTGGCTGTGACCTCCCAGGATCCTTCCCATCCTCCGGCCTGACTGAAGCTGGGATAACGGCCGGAGGAGGCAGCCAGGGCCGGGATGGGCTGATGGGGAGGCAGGTGCCCGAGGCGGTGGCGATGCGCTGGGTACCAGAGCCCTGGTATCTCTCCTGCATCTGGCTGTCAGGGCAACGGCACCGACGCCTGAAGGAGAGAAGGGACCACGAGGTGCCAACAGCTCCTGCCCCATCCTGGGTCAGCGCTGATTAGTCCAGACGTTAACTCCAGCCCAAATCTGTGTCTCGGAGCGCTGCTCGCTCTTATCTGCGAATGACATGCCTATTTATCATAACACACAACAGAAACAGGTTTCCGCTGTGAAACTCCAGCTTTTCACGCTGGAATAATCCTCGGGTTTATTCAAGCGCCGTATCGCAGCAAATTCCTCTTAAGAGACTAGTTTTTGGAAGCAGAGTGCGTTGTCCAGCTCTTCTTGCCCAGAGAATTCACTTTTCCCCGCGGCCATGGGAATAACACGAAAAACAGACTGTTCAGAAAGGAAAAAATGAAGCAAAATGCTTTTGGAGCCGACAGCGTCACGGGAGGAAGCTGGAATCCATCACCCCAGCGCTGGGGCCGTGCTCGGGGCCGGTGCCTCTGCCTTTCCCTGCCCAGTTTCCTGGAAAACCTGTGCCCTGTGGGGAGCTCTCCCAAGGGCGTTTTGGGGTGGGAAGAGGGAAAAACGCTCTTCTCTCATCAGTGAGTGAACAGGAAGGCACTGCCCCCCGGAGCCAGGTCACCCCAGCCCGGTGACAACTGCTCCCTGGCCAGGGTTTGCCAGCTCAGCTGCTGCGCGGCAGCTCCCAGGGTCCGGACGCAAGCTCAGGGCTTGATTACGTGGCTTTTCTTTTTTTTACATCAGTTTGGGCTTCTAATTGGCTGGTTTCCCGCAAGGAGATAAAATATTTAAAAACAAGCGTGTGAAAGAGAAAGTCAGCCTTTATTAAAATGACTTCATCGTTTTGAACTGATGCCTTCAAGTACTCTTTTGTAATTCATCCGCACAGATATAAAATTATCATCTGAAGGAAGATTGTTAATAAAACTGACACTTCCCCATCAGTCAACTTAATTCACAATATAACACTTTCCAAATCCAATTATGTCTGTCTGATGACTGACGTTCGGGCTCAACGTTATTGTTCATGTGGAAAAGAAGCGGCTACAAAAAAAAAAAAAAATCAGATGTCAGTAATTCACGACAAACTGGGCGGTTTCTGGTGGGACGACTCTCTGTGGGGATAAAGGCAGGAGCCCCAGCAGGCTCTACCCAGGGACGGATGCTGGTGGCTACAGCCCTGCTCGGAGCAACTGCTGCCCGTTTCTCGACGCATCAGACATTTACTGGATCATTGTCACCGCGTGGTGAGATGCTGCTCCACGGCAGGACCCCTCCGCACGTGATGCCCGTGGCTCCCGGGGCTGCCTTGGCCGAGGCTCGGCGTGAAGGGATGGATGCTCAGCTCCCAGCCCAGCCCCTCACAGGATGGGAAGAGACAAAGCGCTTGCTCATCCCAGGGGGTGTTGCCTCTTCCCACTGGTTTGCTACTACCTGCTTGTGTTAATGTGATTTTTTAAATATATATATATTTGGATTTAAAACAAGAAACTTACTTTCCTACAGCAGATTTATGGTTATGTTTTTAGAAATAGCAGAGTTAACTTCCAGTGCTACTCTAATTGTTTGCTGGGGGGGACAGAAAAGGCTGCTATAAAATTGCTAATCCATCAAATCCGGAGCACAGAAGAGGTTGTGAGACTACAGCGACAAACCACAGCTTGGGCATCAACCCGAAAGGATCGAATAACCACCAAAAAAACAGGCTATAAACGTCTTCCAGGACACATTATGTTTGCAAAACTGCATCTGCTGCAGGGCTGTGACTGATGGCCGTGTTCCACGTCAGGATGGGACTCTGTACCTGGGAAGGACCCTGGAAGGGCAGGACACAGGCACGATGGTCTTCACCTCATCTCACCTTCAGTGTGGGACCGGGACAGATCCATCCTGGGGTTCAGACCCCCAGATCTCCCCCTTTCTCCCCATCGAGGTGCCACATCTCAGGGCTCCTCGGTGCCTGTGCCTCCCTGGGGACTCCAGCACAGGCACCTTCCCTTGGGGAGAAAAAATGCGTTTGAGTGAAGTGAGGCGGCGGGTGGCAGCGCAGCTATCGCATGGCAACCATTGCCAGGGAGACCGAGCTCTCTGCCGCGCCGGGCATCTCCCTCAGGCAACTTCATTTAGGCCAGGATGGTCCCAAATTCCTTCTGTCCGTGCTCTTTCTGTGCCTTCTCTGTTCTCCCCCCACCCCGCAGGGCTCCTCTCCTGCAGGTTTCCACCCGCTGGGCTAGGGGGGGTGTCCCTGAGTGCAGCACAGGCACTTCACCTTTATAGAAAGTTTATGAAGTGTTTTAAAATCCCAACAAAGTGCTGCTGCGGGGCCTCTCCTGCCATGGACGTGTGTGCCACATCCTGCTCCTGGCTGGGGTTGGGGGTGCTGCCGAGCGTGGGATACATCCTGCTGCCTCCGAGGAGTCGCCTCGATTCCTTCCATGCACGGAATTCGAATATTCTTCTTCGTTAACTAGGGTTTGTCTGTTTAAAGACAAAAAAAATCTCATCTGACTGTTGCAAGGAGCAGCAGATTGGCGCTTTACCGGTCTTTGGGGATGCCGTTTGTGTGGCATTCCATGTTTTTATGCTTTTTATTGGCTGCAAGGCTGGTAAAGAGGGAACGAGGTGCATCGATCGTGTGGGGGGGAAATCTGCAGAGGTGCCAGTGCCGGTGCCTGCCCGGAGCTGGGAGGGGAGCTGGGGAGACCATGGAGACCCCCTGCAAGCATCTGACCTCCAACAACAGGAGAAGAGAGTTCTGCTGCTGCCTGTCAGCAAAGGGTGACTGGAAGGCAGCAGGGAGCCCTGGACACCAGGAGACTGTTCTTCCAACAGAACCAGGGCTGGATGTTAACAGTGTGTGTCCCTTCCCCTGCCCACTGTGCCTCCAGCATCTCAGGCAGGCGAGGGGCTGGGTATTGTGGTGCTGCCAGCAGCAGCCATGGTCCATCCCGAGCATCCAGCTGGGTGCCCCTGGAAAGGTAGGAGATAAAAATCCTGACTTCTCACTCAAGGATGGCATCAGAGAAAGCCGTTTTCCCAGCAATCACAGCACGTTCCTGCCCTGTGCAAGCAGACACAAGAGCCATCGCCCAACACCAAACCGAACCGGCCATTGCCCCCACGTTCAGCATCACCTCCCCCCCGCTGCCAAGTGCCCTGCAGGGAGCCAGCTCTCACCGTGGGCACCCAAAAACCCACTGCTGGCTGCTGTGCCTCAGAGCATGACAGCTCAGTGGAGCAAACAGTGCCAGGCACAGGACTTAATTTACTTGGAAAGGGTTGTGGTGGCAATCGGGGTCCAGAGCACACGAGTGAGATGAATGGCTCCAAGAGCTGGGCTCATTTGTCTTGCCACTCCTAAAAATATATATGTGTGTGTGTTGTGTGTCTCTGCAGGGCTGCAAGTGCTCCTTCCCAGCACAAAGGTTCTGCTCTCTTTCTGCCATGAAATAAATTCCTGGCAGCTGGTTCCAGCCACGCTCCGTGCCCAGGTTCCCGGAGGCTCCTCCAGCTGCGGAGCAGCTCCTGTCACCCAAGTCCCCAAGGAACCAGCAGACGCTGGCGGTGCCGTGACATGCCCCGGTACCCAGCTCCACGGCACAGCATCCTGCCGTCGCCATGGAAACCAAAGATGCCGACAGCGCTGCCAAGCTGGCAGTCCTGGTGGAGGAGGTCTGTGGTGCCCAGGGGGTCGCAGCGGTGAGCAGGAGGGACAGGGGACCCCAGAGCCCTCCCCACAGGTCTGGAGCCCTGCATTTTCATGGAAACACTGAATTTTGGGTTCCTCCTCTGCCCAGCGTGAGAGTACCCTCATACTGGGGAAATCCCAGCAGACCGGCTGAGATGATTTACACTAATGCAAAGCATCAGGAAAAAACCTAAATCAGCTGGAACATCTGCTGCTGGTTATTAATTTTGTAGTGGGGAGCCCTGCGAAAGGCACGGGAGCAGCAGCATCTGCAGCAGCATCAAACCACTCGGCAGCAGCAGCACCAAAATCCCTCCCTCCCGCTTTCACCGCTGGGAGCCCTGGGGCCCCTTACTCACGTTGCTGAAAGAATTTGCTCGAGGCAAAAATTAGTACCCAGACCCACAAGTGATTGGAAATAGCATAGCTTCAAAAAAGAAAAAGTCCCTTTTCATCCAGATGCTACAATCTGGATTGAAGGTTGAAGACAGCTCGTCTGAGGGGAAGGGTACGGTCCTTGTGATGTCAGAGGGGAGGCATTTACAGTAACACACGTCACTTCATACTATTTAACCAACATAATTAATCATCGCTGCTCAGCACTTTCACCGTATGTATTAGCTTCCTTAGAGAAATCCCAAGCAGCATCGATGAGCTGCCTTAAAAATGTCTTTACAAGAAACCCAGCACTTCATGGATTTACAAAACTGTAAGAAATGAGCGTCTGATGTCCCATTTTCCAAAAGACATGCCCGTCTCAACGGCTCCAAGTTGGAAACCAGCAACTGATGAAACATGCAGCACGGATGTGACAAACAGGAGAAGAGGAGTTATCTGTCAAAGCAGCTCCTAAAACCTCGCAATAAAACAAAGTGCCAAATGGAATTATAAACCACTGCTGGTGCTTTTGGAACCGGCTGGGAAGCCAGAGCATAAATAACAGCTCTGAAGAAGACTCTGAGCTCGGGCCTCGCAGATCCTTGCTGATGGGAGCGATGTGATGGGAGCTGGAGGAGCCACCCTGGCCAAAAGGTGCTCCCTGTGTCCCCTGCCTGTGTCCCCGCTTCCCCACGCTGTGGGGGATGTCAGCGCTGGAGATGGTGGCAGTTTGCTTTTCATGGCAAGGATGAGACTGGAGCCCTCCAGCCTTTGCCCACCACCCACGTGGTCTGTGACACCCAGGGTAGATGTTTGTGAGAGCCCAGCTCCAGCACATCCCAGCATCACCCAGTTCCCACCAGCATGCCATGCAGGACGGGCTCAGCACTAGCACAGCCAGGCTTTGGGGCAACATGAGTTTGACAGCCAGCTTAACCCTCTGGTGGCAATGGAGGCTTTCCTCCCACGTGGATGTGACATCTGCCATCCCAGGACATGCCCAGGAACAGGCACCTGCCCGAGTGATTTCTGTTCCTGCAGAGAAGATTGCAGGAGCAAGATCTGTTCCTGCTCCCATCCGTATGGATCATCACAGCAAAACTCTGTCTGCTGCTGAAGGCAGAGGAGGAATGGTTTCTCAGAAGAGTCCGGGTACTACTGCAGCATCACAATATTATTTTTTTCCTGCTCTTCTTTTCCCTTTATTTGTCTGAAATAGTTCCCTTCACTATTAGGGCTAAAGCACTATCCGATCTATAAGGACCATATGCTCCCAGCTACGTGTCAGGAGCCCAGGCCTAATTCAGATCTTGAGCCTGCCTTTGGGCCATCTGTTCTCAGGATCACACAAGACAATGTGTCATTATGGCTGGGAATTTGCATAATGGCTCCGGAGGAATTGTGCCCAGCTCTATTCAGCCCAGCCACAATGGATTCTCTCACGCTGCGGGAAGGGGGCAGGAGCCGCGGGAGGAGCTGAGGAGCATCACGGGGATGTTTCCCACGAAGGGTCCATCCCAGGAACAGACAGAGCATCCGTGGGACCCCTCCGATGCCACCCCCCTCTGCCTTCCTGCCCTCCCCATCACGCTTCCAGCCGCGGCCTGATGTGCAGCAGCAAACCCGCGCTGAAGGGCAGAGCTTCCAGCTGCTGGCACTCCATCTTCTCCGCGAGGTTAATGCATTAATTCTCCCAGCTATGACAACAAAGGCTTAAATAACCGTGTAAATAATAGATCACGCTGCAGAGGGCCTGGAGGAGTGACACCGTGCGTGCTGCAGCGCTGGGCCATCTCTTTATCAGTTGGAGAGGAAGGGATGCCACCAAGGGACAGAGGAGGCTGAACCGTCCCGACAGACGCGGGGTCTCCTTCCCAAGGGTCACCCAGCCCCGGTCCAGCCTTCATCCAACAGCACACTTCCAAAATTTCCAATATCCAATTTCCATTCACAGCACAGTAGGTCTCCTCCAGGTGGGCTGTGCTGGGTCACCCCCCATTGATCACCCCCTTCCGAGGCTGCAGAGCTTCACCCGGCCTGAAACCAAGCGGGGTTTGGGCAAAATCGGCAGAGTCGGGTTTTGGGACCTTCCCGGAGCAGGAGGCAGAGGATGGAAGCGCAGGCTTCGGCCCCAGCCCCTCTCCATCCCCCCTTGGCAAGAGGGAGAGCCAGCCTGGAAAGCCTCACCCGCCGGCTTTATCAGCGCCAGAAGCACAATAGCCCTTTAATGATAATTACAGGCTTTCCGGCAGCTTTGTTGTTCCGTGGGGCTGGGGCTTTTTTGGTAGCAATAGGTGCTGTTTAAGTACTTGAAAGAATGGCACTTAGCAGATGTCTTGGGGTAAATGGTAGGTTAAGCGATACCAAGAGCACTAGCGAAATGAGCGCTAATTTACGCTCACATGATTCAATTTGCATGGTTAATTCTATTTAAAGCAAACATCCAGCGCCCGCTGGAGCTCCGAGAGCACCATCGCTCTCATTTCGCCTTCTCTGCAACCCTTCGGAGAGCAAAATGGTCGGGATAATGGAGCTAAAACACACACCTCTGTGCCGCGGGAGCAAAGTTCCATAAACACGTTTCCCCCGAGAAACCTGACATCACCATCACACACACAACCTGCTGATCTGGCATCACGGCCAGGCTGCCGAGATCAAATGGGTCTCCTTCAGCTCTGGCCATCACTTCATCACTTTGTGTGTCTGCCAGAAGCTGGGGGTGCTCCTGCTGGGGGTCTCCTACACACTGGAGATGCTCACATCTGCTGGGGAGGCTCCCATCCACCAAGGATGCTTCCAAATGACAAGGATGCTCTCACCAGACCAGGATACTCCCATCCACCTGCCAAGGATGCTTCCAAATGACAGGGATGCTCCCACCTGACTGGGATACTCCCATCCACCTGCCAAGCATCCACCAGCCTACAGGGATGCTCCCACCTGACACAGCCACCCTGGGACAGGCTCAGCCTCCCAGTAACACCCAACAAGTGCCAGGCCTGGGTGAGCACTGAGATGCAAGAAGTCTCCAACCAAGCAGTCCATAAACCTTCACTTATGCATCTAAAAGCCCACTGGAGGTGGTGGGATGCCCAGATTGGAGGCACAGGCACCCACCGAGGCTGTGCCCTGTTCAAAAGCCATTTCCAAGCAAGACTGGCTCCAGTGCATCCTCCAGACTGGCCAAAATGTAGCCAGGGCAATGGGTGGGCACTTGCCAGGAGGGGCACTGAGTGGGAGACCCAGTACCTGGGAGATTCCACAGTGCCAGGGATGGATCCAGGAGATACCTGCAAGAGGAAGAAGCCTAAAGCAGGTTTTCTCTCTTTTCAGCTCTAATTTGACAATGTGAGTGATGCTATCCATGGAACTGAAGTATCTTTAATTTGTTCCCAATTAAAGTTCTTGAAAATTTACCATAATGCTATGGCTCTTTGCCACCTAGATGTTATTTTCCATGTTCTACACCACTTGGGATTTTCCCTGGGGCTTTCCCCCTCCAGTTTGACACTGGGAGGATGGAATGCGGTGACTCTGATTGCTTTTTAGCAATCAACATTGCCCGTTAGCTGAATAATAACAATTCCTCATTACAATTCTGCAACTTCTGCTGGGAACAGAAGGCCTGTAAACGCCCTGGATGCGCAAAAAAGCATAAATTACCTTGGAGATAATAAGCCAAATATAAACAGTATTTATGGCTCATTAAAGCAGTGATGCTGTGCCTGCACGGGAACACACGTGGCGAGATGCCGGAAGAGGAAGGCACTTGCACATTATTCCTTTTCAACCCAAGAAACACGAAAGTGAAATACAGGCAGGTGCTTCCAAGCAAAGTCCTACAGAATATTCCCATCAGCATCGCTTGCGGGTCTCCCTTCCTTTCTCAGGGCAGGGAAAAAGCCCCGTGTCACACCAGTGGACTGAACCCAGGTGTGATGCAGGAATTACGATGCACTCAAAGGCAACGATCAGAGGAAATATTTCACAAACAACCAACGGGGGCTGAAATCTTTCCAACAGAGAACAAATTGGTAAGACTCCAAGCTGGCCTCTGGACCATTTGTGAGCAGTAAAAGGAACCAAACGCAACAAATGAATTGCTCACTGCAAAGCAGCTCGAGTAACTGCCCAGGAACACTGAGCATCCTGCAAATTGCTAGGTAACTACGCTGAGCAGAGCCAAAAATAATCCCTCCTGTGACTTGCTCTGACAGTGTTTGGAAGAATGAAATAAGAATGTTTCGGCGCGTCACAGCATGATGCTGGCTCTGTGGAGCCACACCAACAGGCCTCCATCCATGGCACGGGAGTGACACCCCTCAGATGGGCACTGCCAAGGGGCTGGGGCACCCAGCTCTCCACCAGGGTGGGAAGGACAGCAATGGCATGTTTGTCAATGGCAAAAAGATCCCAAAAAGGAGCTCTCCATGGCCTCCCAGGGAGCACAGTCAAGCGATGGTGGAGGGACACCAGCCTGACCTGCAGCTTCCAGCCCACACACAAGCTCCTGGGAAGCCCTTCAGAAACACCAGGTGCACTGGGGACATAAATAACACCCAGCCATCCCTCAGGTGCTTGTTGAAAAATGACTTATTATTGCCATGGAAGTTTAGGAAATATCCTGATTAAATCAAAAAAAGGCACCATAAATTGCCAAAGTTAGAATTCTCTGGGATGGAAAAAAAAAAAGCGCAGCCATTTTGTACCCTGTCAGCAGAATGTAAATGAAGGGGCTGAATGAATTAGAGCACGATAAACTTTTAAAAAGCCAAGTTACAATTTAAAACAGTAGTGAGAGCTGTGGCATGATTTAAGATTTATAAAAAAAAAAATAGCACCATTCTAATGCCATTCAATTATGTCCAGCACGACTACCCATAAATATCTTTTACCACCTTCTGGGACAAGACATCTTTGTTCGGCAGCGCTGAGAGGGTTGAGTGCCCGATGCCATCAGGATGGCCATCCCTGGCGTGGGAGGACAGGATGGTGTTGCTCACTCAGGGCACCTCTGGAGGGGCTGGTCCTGCAGCCCCCAAGGTTTGTTCTTGGCAGGGTTTTTCACGGAGCTGCTTGTTGGGGAGGTCAGACAGACACGTACGTGGGGAAAAAGCACTAGGATGGACTTGAGGAAGAGCAACCTCTCATCTGGCCCTGCTGTGAGCAAGAAGGGATCCCCACAAAGGCAGGGAGGGGATGCTCAGCTGGGGACATCCCTCCCATGAATCCCTGCCTGGTCCCAAGGAGGGGCTGAGACCCCGGCACATCCCAGAAGTTTATCTGTAATTGCTTCGTGCGGCTGCCGAGCGCTTTATTGGCACCGGGAGATTTCCCCAGTGCCTTGCTGCTCTGTAATGAGATTAGCCACAGCCCCCCCCCCCCGACAAGTGCCGAATAATAATTGGCTTTGTTTTGTTTTCAGCAAGCCACAATGACTCTGCTGATCCCAGCGATTAATTCTGCTCCTGCCCGATAAAAGGGCTGAGGGCTGTGTCGTCCAGGTCCCAGATGCTTTATTCCTCCTTCTGCAGAGGTGGGAATGGCATGTGGCAGCGGGAATGTTTCCCAGCACCCATCCCCTGCGCCTTCCCTCCAGCATCGAGGACCCATGGGGACTAATCCAGCCTTCCATAGGATGTTATTCTGGGAATATTCTGGGAAGTGCCCATCCAAACGCCTGGTCCTCACACAGAGACCTGGAAGTGTCGGGGTCTGAGGATGCTCAGGAGGTCCCACATCCCACCCGGACATGGCAGAGAGGTTTAACACACCCCACGACCGAGCTCCTGCCTTGCCCCTGGAGAAAAGGCGCTGCGTCCTCTGTGGCTGGGGAACATCTCCATCGCAGGAGGATGGAGATTAGTCACAGAAAAGCCCTGCCTCTGATCTGGCGGCTGCACGGAGTTGGCACAGGCGCTGAGATGTGGTAGTGGGAGTGGGTACAGCTCCTCTGCACCCTTACGCACATTTGGGGAGTGGGGGGGGACACAGGCTCCTACCAACAGGGGCATTTCCAGTCCCACCACCAGCACGAGGCACCCACACCACCCCTCTTCCAAGCACCTTGAGGTGCTGCAAGGTGGGGTTTACTCAGCAGAAAGGACACAGGTGGTTTGGTTCCCCCCTCCCTCTGGAGAGTTGCCTGCAGTCCCCCCAGCTCAGACCACAGGTGAAGGGACCCGGCAGCACCACAGAGGGGGCTCGCTCCCAGCCAGGGGGGGATGGCCACAGCATCGAAACACAGCCAGAATCATTCCATCATCTCTCTCCTTGCTGCCAGCATCCCGGACAGATGCCCCCTGCTCTAACGAGGCTTCTCCAGGAGGGATCAAGGCAAACAGCACCCCCCTCTCCAGCCCAGCCACCACGGGCTTCCCACAGGAGTCACTGGTTGGGGAACGGCTGATCCAATTCCACGCTCCTCCTGGAGCCTCTCCTCCTCAGCTGCAGCCGCTGTGTTTTTTGCTGCCTGCCATTAGCCCTGGGTGAACGGGCTCTCGGCAGCCACAGAGCTGAATTAGCCGAGCTCCCTGCGCCAGGGCCCGTGCAAACCTTGGGGGGAAGCAGGAGGAACGGACAGAGCAGAACAGGTCATGACTCCCCACCATGGCCACGCCAACCTCTCCCTGCCTTGCCCTCGGGCCAGGAAGGCAAGGAGACTGGGCCATCTCCTCTCCTGCTGGAAGAGCCACCCGGCCCTCCTGCTTTCATCTGGCTCGGCCCCATTCCTGCCCAGCCACAGGAAAGCAGAGCATCCCCTGCACGCCTGTGGGTGCAACACATCCTCACCAGGATCTCAGCACCACCACTGGAGCCCAGGGGCTGGTCCCACACCTGGAGGCTGGTGCCATGGGCTACCTCCTGGCAATGTCATCCCACAGAGCAGAAATGATGGCGTGAGTCAGTAATTGCAGAACTCATTTTCAGAGAGTGCTGCAAATGTGCCTATTAACATCAGCTCACATCTCCTCCGAGTGATTTACCTGTTCCGTTTTATCCAGTGAATTAAACACAAAAAATAACCCTGGTCTACACCGAGGCTGTTATCGATCTGCTTAAAAGCTGCAGCATCCGTCACTCCCCGGGCCGTGTCACCCCCCTGCCACCCGGGATGGGGACAGCAGAGCCTGCCTCGGGAGAGGGGCCGGCGGGTCACCGGCTGCGGAGGGGGGATTGGGTTCCACGGGCACCCATCTGCCTCCCAACAGCCACACCTCAGCCCCTGAGTAATTATTTGAAGAGCGAGACGTTTTATTGTCCAATTCATGCCATGTGTTATAGCATGCCTGAGACACTAATGTTCTTCTAAATCATCGCTGGGTGTAATATTTTGCCACTGATACCACACATAATCTTCATGTTTGATATTCCCCTGTTATCTAACGGTACTCTGTAAAATTACAGTGACACTAATGCTTACCACCCTTATTGAATGGAAAAATCAAATTAAAGATGAAGTATCATCGATTTTGTTATGGGCTCCAAGGTGGCAGGGAGTCAATTGACCTTTCTCAAAAAAACAAGAAGGTAAAGATGTTTCTGTTGCTTTTTATCACCCTCCCGGTGCTTAGTGTAGCTTCCCTGGGGGTTTATTTCCTCTCTAGCTTTACTGGGGTTGGGTTTTTTCAGTAGAGCAATGCAACCAAAGCGCGACAACTTGCAGGCAAAACAGGAGAATTTTCCCAAATCAGTGAAAACAGAGACTGCAAGGACCATCCCCAGCAAACAGAACTAGAGCAATGGTTCTTGTTCTACACCCTTTGCCCAGAGCTCCCAATCTCAGTCCCACACTGGGCTTTGGACCCACAGCACCCAAGTCCCAGCCACACAGCATCCTCAGAGCTGGGAGCCCACAGCTCCCCATGGCCAAACAGCTCCTTCCCAGGAGCTGGCAACACCATTCCCCCTCTTCACCCTCCACCAGGTTCCCCATTCCCCACTGCATGTTTGTCCCCTTAAGCCCCATCCACGCCAGGGTTTGGTCTTGGCTTTGCACAGCACAACGTGGAAGGTTGGAGACACCCTAATGCATCACTAAGGCCTGGAAGCGGAAGCTGCTGGTACCTTTTAGCATCCCTCTTTACAGAGCTCAGAAAACTCTTCTCCACACATCACTACTTTTTGAGACTAGTCTTCAGAAATTCATGGTAAAATGCCACAAGGATCTG
>BJBW01004262.1:17828-103812 GCA_004320125.1 Scolopax mira
TCAGATGGAGAGGGGACCCTGGGGCAGAGACAGGACCGAACAGGGTATTTCTGTGTAGTTTCCATTTGAGGTTGTTTATGGAGTTCCCTGTTGCCCTGAAGATGCCGAAGAGGTGATTAATAAGCAGCAGCAGCTATTTTTGCATTCGTTGAGTGTTCTCTTGGGTCCTGTTGAATGCATGATTTCACTATAAGCCTGGCTTTTCCTGGTAGGCTGAGGTTATATATTACAAGTTCCAGAACTTATCTCATTTTCGATATAGTACTTTTGCTTAACTACTCAGATCCAATCTCTGCCATGCCCACGGGGACTTCTAGGATGCTGCTTACTAGCTCCTGGACTATTCCCCTTTTCCTAGCATTGTTCTTCCAGTGAATAAATTTGGATGGTTTTGTTTCCTCTCTCTTTTGCAGCAGTCTAAATTTTTCTAGACTGAAATTCCCATACTTTATTCTCCCCACGTTTCTAATCTTTCCAGTTTATTTCCCCTGTCCTCTGTTTCTGACACCACCTTTGAATTTGAGAAGTCTTTGATGTACTGTTTAAAGCATATTTAATTAGATTGGATTAAATGTCAGTTTACTGGACACATTGTATATATTTTCTTTCTTTATGTATTTTCTGTTGTGTGTTATCCTTCTGTGTTCTTTGGTCAGTGTTTAGTCTGTGTTACAAGGCTCTTATCTAAAATGACTGAAACTGTTCTTCCCCTCTCCTCATGTGTTAGGGGAGGCCTTCATGATTCTATAGGAAGTCTTTACTCCAAATGAAATCTTTAAACTCTGCCTGAATGAGCTCTCTCCCTCACGTTTATCTGGCCATCTAGTGTGTCTCAGGAAAGGGACTGGCTGCCAGAATGGAGGAACTCTTTGACGTTGCAGTTGTGTTCACTTGGCTGCATCTGCAGAAGGCACTAGTGGAGAATCTTAGCTTGTGGGGGGAAAAAAA
This sequence comes from Scolopax mira, assembly GCA_004320125.1. Taxonomy (NCBI): domain Eukaryota; kingdom Metazoa; phylum Chordata; class Aves; order Charadriiformes; family Scolopacidae; genus Scolopax; species Scolopax mira. Next base: position 18,777 of record BJBW01004262.1, read on the forward strand.
AATGCATCTGGAAGAAGAGGAGATTCAGAAACAAAGGGAAGATGTCAGTGATGCCAAGTGAAAGCATCGCCAATGAGTCAAAAACCCTACAGACAGCACAAGGGAACTGACATCTTAAACAAGCAGATGAGTTGGGAAGAATGGATGCCAGGGTAAATCATCGTTTAGCCAAGGTTGCCAAAGTATATGTGAAAGTTGTACACGTAAATTTCATATTAGTGCTGGCCAATGCTTTTTTGTCTTGAATTTCTGCTGATTACGTCTTCCCATTGATTTTCTTCCTGCTCCCTCATAGGTTTGGTTTTGTTTCTTACTGGGGATTAAGGTTACATTGGGAATTCCGTTCAGGCTGTCTTTTTCCATCTTTAGTTTTGGTTGTTATAAACTTCTTTATTTATTATTTCTTTTTCAATTCTCTGAGTCTTCATGAAGTTGGTTGCATTTGGTCCAGTAGGAGAAATCTTAGTGATAAACATGTGATAAGCATGAGAGTGCTAAGTAGAATAACATCCCACTATCAATTTTATTGATAATCAATTTTATATGGCTAACAAATATGGAAAATTAAGAGGATTTGAACACTCAGCCTAAATCTTCTTACTGTTAAAGGAAGAGTAGTTGTCCAGCACAATATTTGGAAGGAGTGAAAAAGCTTACAAATACAGGAGTTCGGGCTAATCTGTGAATAAACTCTTTCTGTCTTCCTCCATAGCAATTCCACGTCTACATTTCATCTCTGAATCATGATTTTGTGTTTCTGAGGATGCCAACTTATAAATTTTACATTGACTGAGAAGCACACATCTGGGAAAGTTTGTGCATTGTTTATTTCACCAGCAGTTGGGTTTTAGGAAGAATTATCCAGATGAGTTATGTATGATGTAAGCTTCTCTCAAGGTTACAGTACACCTTTCCTGGAAGCCTTGTGCATTTAGTGTGGATCTCCTCTTACTATTTGCTCAATGAGAGACATAGAAATGGTTCAGGATTAAAAAAAAAAACACTTTAGCTCTCTGTTTTGGAGAACTGGTAATAGAATAGAAAAGCATTTGGAGTAAAGTTCTTTCTTGCCATGTGTTACTGACTGACACTGAATATCAGCAGGTGCCTTTGGAAAGATATGGATAGAATGATCCTTCCTCAAGCCTATCTTTTCAGCTTCCCACACTAGGGACTTCCTGAGCAGAAGGTGGCTTTGCCCTGTGGTGTTTAATGGAGGGATCTACCCTTTATGAATGAATCCATTTTGGAACACATTTATAATTTTGGCCTGAGCAGCTTTCTGTGGCAATGAGTTCCATCGTGTAACAAAAGCATGCAAAGTTCCCCACATGTGTTCTTTGTGAGGGACTCTCAGCTGATGTATGACTTCGGTTTTGGCAACCTCAGAAAGTGGTCATTGGGAAGATGTGGAAGTGTTTTGGAGGGGAAAGAAAAGGAATTATCCACAAATCAATCAAACAATTCTCTTGTGGTTGGTTTGTTTGATTGTTTTTCTTATGTGTTGATTTCATTGCTTCTGCCCTACTTTCTATTAGGTCATTCGTGATTTTGTAACCCTTTACCGTGTGCCCTTTGTAGTCTTTCTCCAGGCAGAAAGGTCCAAGTCTGTCATCCCTGTCCTTTTGCATCTTCTAATTCTGCATCCTTTTTGAAATGGGTGACCAAAACTACAGAGTGTGTGTGTGCTCTATGGACAGTGGCACAGTGATGCTGACCGCTGCGTACTTTGTTCTTGTCGCAAACTTAACTTGATGTTTGTTTGCTTTTTTTCCCCCACTGGTGTAAGTATTCGTTATGAGGCCTACTGACAGCAACCTCAGAAATTTGTCTCCTGAGCTGCAGCGTTTAATTTGGAGCCCATCGTTTGCTGTGCACAACAAGAGTCATTTTTGTTTCCACGAAACATTGTGTTTCTGATATAGAATTTAATCTCTCTCTTTTTTTTTTTCCCTTTTTTCACCCTAACTCTTAAGTGATCCGATAGTGCAACATATTCCTGCAGCTCTTTGCAGGCTGTTTGTTACAACCGTCCTGAAGAAATTCATCTTGGCAGCGAATGTCATCTTGCTATTTATCTCTTTTCCAGACCATTTACGAACACAGGGAATAACCCGAGTCCTATCGCAGATCTCTGTGGCACCCCACTAGCAGCCTCCCTCCACTGTCAAATTTTTGTCCCTGATTTCCCATCTTGTCAACTGCAGCTGACTCTCAACAGGGTCTCCTCTCCAGAAACAGCTTAGTTTCTTAAGAATCGTTGGTGGCAGTCAATGCCAAAAAAACGCTGTTCAAAAGCCACCTGCCTGAACAGCTTTGACTGCGGCCAACTTGTTCCAGGAGAGGAGAAGAAAAGTGAAAACCTGTGAATGAGAAATGTTGGGATTTGCCAGCTGATGGCAGTATTTGAAGGAGCCATCCCTGTGACATCTGAGGATTGGTAAAAAATTTAGGGTTGCACCAAGGGCTGAAAGATAAGGTCCCAAGTGAACACTTTTAAAATGGGCTTGCATTTACCCATCAAATCTCTGACCATCTGAAGCTGTTGTAAAGTCAGTGATCACCTCTAATGCCACGGAGGAGTGTGACACATGCCAGTAGGCCACTGGCCACAACGTGTTTAAAAAAATAAAATTAAACCCAACCCAAATCTCCCACCCCGCTCCCAAACCCTGCCAAAAAGAGGCAAAAAAGAAAAAAGGAAATAAAGGTGGTTTCAGGTAATTATTCTTCAGGACTTGTACACTAAATAATTCTCCTGTCCATGTATCCATGCTCAGGATCAGCCTCTCCCATCAGGCAGCCTAATCCAAAATCTCTGCAGGTCTCGGGACGTTTGTTATTCTGGCTCATGCAGACCTCCAGCTGCAAAATGTTTATTTGGCTGTGAAAAGTCTATGAAGTAACAAACTTTGATGGATTCAGCATATTGTTTTCTCTTCCTTTTTTGGGATGCTGTTTGCCTTCAGCTCTCCTGGGGAATGTCTTTTTTCTGTACATCAGAAATATTTAGCACCTCGAGTGACTGGCAACGTGTATAGCCCAGGGATGAGCCATGCTCTGCTCACAAGCCCTTTGTGGTAGTCTGCACTGCACACACATTGCCTAAAAATAATGGCATAATAAGACTGCACAACACCATAATCTTTAACCTCGCGGTGATTTCAAGTTGCTGGTAGTTTATTCTTGCTCATTAGCAGTTTACAGGTTGAATAATACCATGACACTGGGATTATTCATGGAGTCAAGTCAAGGAAGTAAACTCTGGCTTTGTGAGCATAGTTGGGAAAGCAGATAGAGAAATACATTATTTCTTGAGTGACCTCTCTAAGACCTCCTTGTGGTGGTTGGTATAAACAAACTGGTAATTGGAAAGTTTAGAATAAATAGAAGTCAGCTTTTTAAGACTTATGGATGTGCTATGTAAGTGACCCTTCCAAAATGAAGCTCAAGTCTATATGTTATAAATCATTTGCAAGGGGATTGTTTGAATATAGTTTTAAGCAAACATTTACCAGCTGTGTGAAGGCATTTGGCTTGTTTAGAAGCCCATAAATATTTCACAAGTTTGAGGACAGAGCATGCTTTTGTTTGGAGTCTCAGACCTATATTTTCAAATATGCTTAGTGATTTCATTTTGTATTTTGTTTTCTAGATACAATGATTTGAGAAGGAATTAATTTACTTAGCGATATAGTTTAATGATGGGTTTTGTCAGTGTTAGGTTGATGGTTGGACTTGATGATCTGAAAGGTCCCTTACAACTTAGGCAATTTTATGATTCCAATATTGGGAATGAAATTCTGGATATTCAAATGTATATTCTGTGCAGGGAACAGCCAAATGTGAGAGGTATGGCATGTTTCTAGGGCCAGATACAGAGGAGGGCAGGCAGTGAAGCTTTGATCTCTGCCCTTTGTTAATCTCCCTGCTTGAGGTGATGGCTCAGGTGTTGGGATTCAGCATTGCATTTTGAAACAGAAGGCACAGGAGGCTGTCATGCTGCCCGTGAGAATCTGCTAGTGCAGGTGCAGGCTGAAGATGCCATCCTATAAACACCAAAGCAGGTAAATACACTTCAACTGTGACTAGTCCCTTAAGGTGAGCAATTTGTTGACAGAGGCAATTTGAGCAATTGCTCATCAGTGAAAGTAAATGCTTCAAATCCCAAGCTATTGCCTGCTTGTGGGGGGAAAAAAATAAATTACAAAAAATCACATTTTCTATAAACCTAGCACTTAATTCCGGCAAATTATTGTAGGAAGACCATTTTTGAGGAGGTTGTGCTTGTTCCCTTAAAAACAGTATGAGATTTGCAGACATTTCACTAGCATAGGTCTATGCTATTACCACTGAATCTTTTAATCTGGGTTGATTGCAAATTGCAATGAATGTGTGTTTGTGATGCATTACCTTCTCTAATATCTCCTTGCAGATGAAGTTTCATTTGATCTTAGTAGATGAGGTTCAGCTGGAGGATAAAGTTAATTTTTAGGATTCCATAATTTTGCAAATTGAGTGAATTTTGCTCTTTATAAGTCTTACTGTTTTCTTTGGGGAGGGGGAAAAGGGGGAGAAAGAGCTTGACAGGAATCGGTTGTTTTGATTTAAGAGAATGTGAGGAAATGGCATCTTCCAATAAATACAGATTTTATTAAAATTGAATACCGTGACAAATAGTTTAGACTTAGAACTTCAGATTTGGTATGTAAGCAGAGCAACTCCTCTGAGATCTGTATGCATTGCTAAGATTAATGAAATATACTTTGTGAAGAAGGGCAATGATTCACTGCGTAAAAATAGGCAGCATCTTAAAGAGCCTGTAAACACAGCCATTAATTTTAGGACTAGAATCTTATACACTTTGTCTTAGTTTGAGAATAATGCCACTGCTCTCCATGACACTATTCAGTGGGTACAAATTCAGCTGTTAAATAGATTTCTAAACAGACTTTCAAAGTGGCCACAGCTGCATTTTTGTTTGCGTGTCCTGACCATCCTTTGAAATATCTATGTGGTACTTTTACTGTATAAAATATTAATCTCCTCCATTTTAAGCCATCTCCTACACCACAAACCCTGCTTGATACATTTGCTGCAATCAGTTAGTAATAACTATAAAAGGAGCCACAGCTGACGTGCCCCTCCTTTTCTACCTGCCTATCTCAGGGTTTTGCAGTCTAGAAAGGACTCTTTGGTGTGAGTCACCAAAAAGATATTTTATTATCCCCCCCCCCCCTCCCTCCCGGCTCCAGTGTTGATTCTGGTTAAGGATTTATCTGATGCTGCATTTCAGTCTTGATTTGAAGGAAGGGGAATGACTTTTCTCTTTCATAACCTCAGGTCTTGTAATTTTTATTCACTCTTTTCAGTATCAGGGAGAAGCTTTCTTTGGCTTGATGCAGCTTTGTGGTGATCTTCCCAACAGCTCCTGTCTTATTCCACTGTCTTGATCTTCTGCATGAAGTGAATATTTGTTTTCTTTCAAAAGAAGGAAGCCCCAAAATTTGGGCAGGAGCCAAAGGCTCAATTCAAGCTCAATGGTATTAAATTCTATTTAATGGAATGCAGCAAAATCACCATCATTTTCTATTGGACCCACCGGCCATTGGTGTCTTTTTTTTTTTGCTGTGCTTGATGATGTGTGCTGGCACAGATGGGAGTCTTGGCCACTCAGGCTCTGGGCTCTCTGTGAAGCCCTGTCATTTGCCTTGTATTACCTGTTTTTACCATTCTTGCAGGGTCCCAAACCTCTATTTTTATACTAAAGACAAGAATCCATTAACTCGTCTCTATACAGTAACCTGCCTATAGGAAGAATCAGTCTAGTTGACCAGACCAGTATCTGGATATTTGAAACTTTATCAAATGCCTACACTTCCATGACAAAATCTCTAACAACTGGACTAAACCTGATGTAATTTGTCCTCTGAGTCTACCTTGTTTTTAAAATGAAGTGGTGGTGGTTGACAAACCAGGGGTATTCCACACACCAACCATCAAAATGTGAGAAGTGAAGGGAATTTCCATGAGGATGTGACCCATGATTGGGTCACATTTATAAATGTTCCAGTCTGTTATCTATTCTCCATCTGCCCATGGTGTTATTCTACATGTTTTTCATGAAGACGTAATAATACCTTGTATCTGCTAATATCACAGAGTCTTATTCCTCTGCCTAGCTGATTTCTGCTTAGAAATTGTTTGGAAGCAGTCTTTCCCCTGGCAATTATTTAATCATAATTGAAACATTGCTCCCATTGCTGTGCATGGGCTAGAAGGTGTTCCTGAGTGCTGTGGACTTGTCACCTTGCAGAGAAGCAAGCCCAATACGGGTAGCTTCCTACCTTGCCTCCACAAGGCAGAGAAAATTCAGTTTCAGGTGAGCCCCTCTTGCTTCTGTAGGGGTTGTGACTCAGGGCTTGTCCTCGTCTGCAGCTCCTGCAGTCCCCAGCTGAATATTATAGTTGGGATCCAGTCTTTGGTGGATCTAACTCCTCTTTCTTCATCCTGGCTTTGCTTGCAAGGCAATCTGAGCTGCATGGAGGTTGCCCAGTGCCTTGGGTTGTTCAAATGTTTGCAGCCTGCTATAATTTTGAGTAAAGCTCCTTGAGAAGATGCTGTAAGTGGGTTTGGGCAGCGTGAATGGTGAAAACTGCTTTCCCTCTGCTGCACCACCACAACCATGTTCTCTCTGGCACAGACTCCTCACCCTTCCCTGGCAACTGAGGCACTGCCATCTGGGAAAGGGGAGAGGGCTCAGTGCTATGGCCCCTTGGTGCAGCTTCTGGACAACAAACTTCCAGAGTGGGACACATAGCAGGGACCTGCAGCTCGTTAAGAGGGGGCTGGGATCAATAAGAAGGTGAGCAATTTTCTACCCATAAGTAATCCTACACTTGGAAAGAAGAGAGGTCTCAGGAGACTGCAACTGAAGTAGGAGCAGGGCACCAAGCACCATTTTGAGTTGTGTATCCCAGCCCTGGCATAAAAGATTTTATTTCTTTTCCTCTTGTAAGTCATAATAGAGAAGGCTAGAGAACAGGAGAATGGTCTCAACCACTAGTTAGTTTTGCACATCTGAATCAACTATTTAATCTTTCATGGTCAAAATCTCTTCTGCAACAGACCTGTATTCTGTAAAGCTGCTGAACTCAAGGATCTAATAAAGTGGATATTAATGCAGCTGTTTCTGTTCCATGGAAAACAGAATATGCAGTTAAGTCTTGCTATACAGCTGCATGTGTGGTTTATTTTCTGTTTTGTAGTAATTTGTAATACTGTAGAATACACTGATCCATGTAACTTACCCTAATTATTCAGGAATTATCCTCTACTTAATTGTTATGACTAATTTTTCAGACTGGTTCTTCTATTAGCTGTGCCATGTAAGAAAGTAAAAAATGCATGTCATCACTAATAATCTTACAGAGCAGTCATGATTAATGCCACAGTAATGTCCAAGCAGATCAAGGAACAATCCTGTAGCTGACACTGAGGTGAATTTCCCCTTGAAGTCACTGTAGACTTTGACTGATTGAGAACCTCAGGATTAAATTTTAAGGATTAACTTAAATCAGTTAAGATTTCTTTCTTCACAAAATTTGGTAATGTCACTATTTTAGTGAATGCTTTATATTACTTCATTATGGGTTTGTTTTTTTTTTTTTTTGACATGACTGCTTTCTTTATTGCAGCATATCATGTTCTTTCTGAGATATTGACTAGCAAGCATTTTCTTGATTATCCTTACTTGATCACCAAAATTTGTATTTTTTAAAATAGGAATGGCTTAATTAGATTGAAAAATGTTCTGAAAGCTCTTGAAAATCCTATTTTGCCTGTTAAGTTTGGGCTGCTCTGTGCTTCCACATGAATGTGTACACACTTCGAAGTTGATAGCATCAACTGCAAAGTTTAGAATCTTGCAGTAAACGCATAACCTTTTGGCATTTAGCAACAGTTAAAAAGTATATAGGTATGAAAACCCTTATGTAGGCACTTAACCTTCTCTTGCAAAGTCAGCTGCCAGTGGCTGTGACGACAGCTCAGTAATTTCACAGAAGCAGCCATTAGCATTTCCTGTCCTCCTTATGAACTTTCAAAATATTCATTGTTTACTCCTGATGATAGTAGTTCTGCAGAGGCAGAGTCCTTTAGTGCTGCTCAGCGTTGGCAAGCGTGGTGAGCAATGGTGCAGTCTCTTCTCTGACCCACATAGGGTTTAACCACCCTGTGGACCCTGGAAGCATGGCCCCAGAGTGAGGAGAAGCACCTTGAACGTGGTTGCATGGGTGGTTTGGGCAAGAGAAGGCAGCAGGACACAGGTCCCTTGAGACCTTCTAAGTGTCACTTGCTGATCTGGGCTCCCTGTTGTAGCAGGTGTTTGCAGTCCATGAAGCTAGTTCACCTCACTTCTTGACTGTAACCTGCAGAGAAGGTTGTCCTTGTGCAGTGAACTTCTGTTTGTTCAAATTCTTGCAAGTATTTTTGCAACTGCAAAAGCATTTTACTATAGTTGACATGACATAGTATGAAAAAAATGTAGGTTGGTTGTAGAGAACTGCTTGTTTCCTACAGACAATATACCCAAGCAGATTAAGACCTGAGACTTATCAAAATATAAATAAATATGATAAAATACATGTGGAAAACAAGGGTTCCTGCTACTGTAGCTACCTATTCAAGTCACAGCTAAAGTGAGATGGAACATGCTGGTTACCCCATATGAAAACAGTGGGATTCAAATGCTTGTGGATGAAAACCAAAGTGATTTACATGAAAAGCAAAAGAACTTCTCTGGAAAACACTGAAGAGGCAATGGTTGTGTGGGAACCCACAGCTTTGTGGGAACCCATAGCTTCACAGAACCTTTTAGTTGTTTTTTTTTTGTTTGTTTGTTTTTTATTTTTTTTCCCCCCTCCTCTTACCCATACCTAAACATTTATCCAAGTATATCATTCATCTGTGATATTATGCTCCAAGCACTTATTCCTACTTCCTCCCATCGACTTGAGATTAAATATTTTGGCTCTGTAGTCTGTAGGAAACACAGGTAAAATGTTATCTAAACATCTCAATTTTTTTTATAAAGGGTAGCAGAAATGGGTACTGCCTTGAGACGCTGTTGCGAATGGAAAGGCCAGCTGAAATAGCACCACTCCAGCCAAAAAAAGAAAGTCAATGTGCACCTTATTTAAAACAAATGGTTTCAAAGCTAAACTTAATAAGTTGATGGTGTGCATGCATTCCTGCAGTGCAAGTCACACACTGAAATAGTACTGTAAGCTTTCACTGTCAGCTGGTGTAAAATCCCTACATCTTCAGTTGGGTTCGTGCTGCATAAATTGGCTTTTCAGCTGCATTTAAAAATTGCAATCAAAATACTTGGTGGCAAAATTAAGAAGTTAAAGATAAATAAAGCAGAAGTGAACCACGCTTGTGACATGGTTTTTCAGTCATGCGGGTGTTCCTCCAGGTCACAGCAGGTGACTGATCGCTTGCCCTGAATTCAGTGGTGACCCCTCGCATCAAGTGCAGAAGGAAATTAACAGATTGGCTTCATTAACAGCCTCTTCTCTCACAAGGGGTTTTGAGGGATGCTGGAAAAGGCCAGGACTCTGCAAGTCCTAGGGAAAGGTTTTGGACAAAAAAAACCCCATCACCTCTGCCATAGCTGGCTCAAGCAGCTACAAATTCTTTACTTCCAGCAGATGTTATGGTGTTTTCCAGTAACCATACTGTGGTTGTGCACTTATGGGTCACTTAGAAGTTGGTGATGGGCAATGTATTCCTGACACGGTATGGCTCCAACTGAACATGCCAAATGTGGCCAGGGTGTCTCCTGATCTATGATGCTTGGCTTCTGCCTTCTCTTGCAGTAGGATGTATGGAACAAAGCAGTTGCACTGAGCTTCCCCTGCTCTGGTCTTGATCCCCGTCTTATGTCCCAACCTGTGAGTGTGGACAATGCCAACATCTACTGCAGAAAGCCGTGGCTCTCCCCTCTTTGGCTGGTGGTGCTTTTCTTCTGCTCCTCAGCAAAGTGCTGGAGCAAAGCACAGCCAGGGGGCCTGGGGGATCAGCGATGGCCTTTGTGGCATCCAGGAGAGGAAGGAAGGTTGAGTGCTGGATAGGTTGTCCTATCCCCTGGGGTTTGAGGGAGATAACCTTGTGCCCAACAGCTTCAGCTGTGCAGTAGAGTCCCTTTAGGGACAGGTCACAGCTCCCCAGTTTTATTTGCAACTTGTTCTTTTGAACAGATCGAACGTTTTCAGGCAGTTTAGTAGCGTTAGGGATAGCTAAGCTCTAAATCCTCACAGGTGTCTCCCTGTGATCTGTGTACATCATGAATGTATGGCTCCCAGCAATAATTACTGCTAGTGAAATGTGGAACTAATAAATGTCTCCAGTTAGCAGCAAATTGAAGTACATATTTTAAATAGTAAGAATATTGTTTGAATTCCCATAAGGGTAACAACATGTATCTGTAGACTTTGTTAATAAATAATTACGGTGTAAAATGAAACATATGGAAAATATTTCCTTTTCTGTTTTCTGATTTATAACTTAATTTAAACATTTAGGGACCGTGTTCTTTACTGCAAAGGAAAATAACTTTTGTAGGGGCAGGTTATTATATTTTGTTTCTGTCTACAAATAAGAATTTGTTCCCCAAACCCATTTCCCATATGGGGAAACTCATATGTTCATCTAGCTTCAAAGTAGAACATATGTGACTTCAGAGTCAACCTCTGAAAGGTGACTTGCAAGCAAAATCTGTCAGGGCTTGAAGAATTCATCTGACATCGTTGTTCCATGAGGCAATCATCCCCGAGCCAGTCTGCTTTAAGGACTAGTCGGGGACCTGTTTCCGAAGTGTGTGAGCACTGGTAGGTTTTGCCAGTTGGCAACCAGGGACCCCAAATATCTGTTACTTCTTAGTTGCAAGTACACCACGCTGCAGTCTGTGATTTAGCAGTCAGTGTTTGCAAATCATTTGTGAAAACTTTCTTTTGTTCAATCTCATAAAACTTTGTAATTCAGCTGCCGCCTAGAGTGTTGTGATGCTTGAGGGTATTAAGTGCTGCGATGGGTTTGTTTTAAAAGCATGGTTTTAATGCTTTTTTTCGGTGTTTTGAACTCCAAAAGCATTCTCAGAACATGGAACATTTATCATTTCCAAGATTGAGGCTGAAATAAATGGTGATTTTTTATTATTGTTTTTTTTAAAGTAACACAGGCTACAGTTTTCTATAAAATCTTTGAAGCTGAGGGGAATGTAACCTTCCATATTTAGGACAAAATGTTTTGAGGCTGCTGGTGCTGGAGAGGGAATTCTTTCTTAAATACTTTAACGTCTGTTTAACTGGCATTCTGGCATCATTACCACGCATCATCCATGTCAAGTCAGGGTATTATTTTATTAGGTTTAGTACATGTATTTGTGCAGGTCATTGCACCTCCTGTTTATGAATGATACCACAGACTGGGTTTCTTAGCCTAAGCGTGGCTAAGACAAATACCAGTGGAGTCTGATGGAAAATGTACAGCCTTAATAGATGTGCTGTTATGCCCTGTTGAATTTTGTTGTTGTATTTATTTTGCTCAGAAAGAGAAAACAAGTAATTAGCCAAGAAAGCTCACAGCTGCATAGCGTACTCCCCTCTCTCCTATATACACACAGTCTATTGGTATACACAAAACTGGCACTAATGAAACATAAATAGATCCTTTTCCTGTGTGGAAAAGACTTTTAGCATTGAATGGGAATGGAAGCAATAGGATACTTTGGAAATCCTAGTTATTTGGGTTCCCAGTTAGGATTTTGGGCTCTAAAGCCCTTGATGGTTCCATACATGGTGTGATGTTTCCATGGATTTGCTTGGGGCTGGGGGCGGGGGTTTTTGGTGTTTTATGTGTTTGTTTAAACCTGCAGGAGATGGGATCCTATTTGTGGATTTCTGTAGCCATGTTACTTGCTGCAAAAATGTAAGATTCTGATTCTTCATTTCTAGAACTTACATTTTCTAGGTGGCTAAGGTTGTTAAAACTCTAACCTGAGCCCTCTCAAAATTTAGTCAGAGGCATCCGAGCTGGTATTTGCCTGATGTAAGGGAAACCCTGAAATTATCGTTCTGAGATGAATCAGTTGCATCTGGGTTGTTCCAGGAGGTATTTCATTCTTGTGTCTGTGAGTGGTGGTTTAAAGAGCCCTCACTGAACCCTGGCTCCTCGTGGGGGCTGAACCACCACCAGGCTGGTGCCATGAATCACCATCCCTACATTGGAGCATCCAACCAGCCCTTTGGTGGGGCTGTGGTGGAGCTGGCTGAGCTCTGCAGCCTAAGATCAAAGTTCAGTCACAGCTTCTTTTGCTGTTAATCTCCCCCCAATTTTAACTTCTCACCTCAGTTCCTAAACCCAGCGTTTCCTGAGGGGCTAGGCAGGCAATGAGCAGGACCTTTCAGCACGGTGCTGTCACCCATGTTCTCCTCCACAGCACCTGCACCTCTCTCTTTCTCAAGCTAAAATAGCCACCCACTTGCAGACCTGGCTGTACACCAGGTCTTGGCCATTGACAGTCATGCCTATTCTCTTCTCTCCAGCTCTCGGTGACAAATGCCATCACATCCTCTGTCCTTTCTTCACCTACAGTTACTCTGGAGTTTATTGTTTTCAAAAACTAACAAGCAATGCAATGAAGCCATGGCATTTACCTCTGGGCATCCATAGCCCTTCTGGTCAGAGATGCCTCACGTTCCAGGCATAGCAGGATCCTCACCATGGTGCCCTGTGCTCTTCAAGACCTTGAATGCAATTTAAATAGACTTTCTGCATTTTATTTTTCAAGGAGGAAAAGCAGTTTGGCTTCAGATAAGTCAGGATGGATTTGGCTTACACAGACTACATGAAACGTGGCAGAATCCCACCCTTCAATAAGAGCACCCTCCCAGTAAGAGCAAGCTAACGAACTCCCCATTACTGTTCTCCTACAGCAAGTCAGAAGAAAACATTTTTCTCATTTAGTGAAACGTGTTTTCCTTCTAGTTCTTCTGTGCTTTTTTAACAATTACCTTTCTGTCCAGGCAGTCCCTTGGCATCAATAGGAAACCTCCTATTTGAACACCTTTGAGGAGTTCACACAAGTGGTTAGGGAAGTGCTAGCCCAAGCTTAGCCACATCTTTCCCGTTATCTAGCAGAAACCCCTCCTTCAGACTTTCTGCACACGGCGTGGAATTTCCTCTTCTGTCTGGCTGAATTTTTGGAGAGCCTTAAACATTGGCAGTGGCCCTGCAAAATTTTTCTGGGGAACTTGGTAGAAGTTGAGCTGAAATGGTGAGTTATAGTGAAAGCAAAGAACATAACATCACGTTATTCCCCGTGAGACTGGTTTCTGCTGTCACTTTGCCAGCGTTGTGGCTCTGTGTGTGTGTGTGTACCTGGGGCTGCTGGACCCCCAGCTCCACAGAGCTGCTCTTGGTGAGTCCCTAAAGGTTTGGGCTCTTGAGGCTTAAAAAAAGTGCCCTTGACCCAAAAAGCCTTCCTTTTCCAGGATGTGCACTCGTAGACTGCAGCAGGGAAGTGGAGAGTAGGTTATAGACAATGATAAATTTTCCAGAGATCCTTTCTTCCTATAGGCAGGGGGATCATATACAGGAGTCATTAAACTGGCCCTCAAACTGGTTGCATTTAATGGTGACAAATCTGAAAGGTACCAGTGACTAAGTTAGATAAACTTTGAAATGCCTAATTGTTCTGTTTTTCAAACGCGCCCTCGCAGTAATGTTCAGTGCTTTAATAGCAGTTTCCTTAGAAAGTTCAAAATGTTTTATATGTCATGATGCCAGAAAAAATAACTTGTAGGGAAACAAAACAAATATGTAATTCTTAATGGGAAAGGTCACTTTTCTATCCCTTCCTCCTACCTGCTGGAAACAGTTGTTTAACTGTGTGTGTTTGGCCATCTGAAGTGGTGCCCCCTCGAGCTGTGCTGTCTGAGTCTCCCTTTGGCTTGGAGAATTTCAGCCCCTTACCTCAGCCCTGGGTCCCTTTGTGTGTGTGGAAACAGCTGTTGCCACATGTTTGTTGTGAAGTTGTGAGCTACCTTGGTGTGCAGCCCGGCAGCAGGAGGGAGAGCAGAGAGAGGTGGCCCCTAAGGGCAACCATGGGTGCCTCTGTCCCTGGGACCCTTGTCTTGGCTGGGAGCTTGGCTTGGCTGAGGGTGAAGCAACAGGGAGCTCTCGTTTTGTTTTTTCTCTTTGGTGGCCTCCTGTGCCCACCAGAGCTTGGGACCTGAAGCGTAGCAGGCAGTCACGTAAGAAAAAAGGCATCAGGGAAATACTGGATGGGGGATGAGGTCGTGGGCTGGTGCTGAGATCCTAATTGTGTGTGCTTGGCAGGCTGATAAGGTGGCTGGAACCTAATCAGAGACTGGCCACTCGGCTGTTCTGGGGGACAATCGATGTCCCCGGGGACACAATGGGAGGGGAATGACGTACTCGCACGCACACAGAGAGAGGAAGCCTCCACTTGACAAAGTGGATATTTTGGCATGTAGTTATTTTCTTCCAGTTTCACCCCTGTGTTTTGCCAAAGAGACTGCAGATCTCTTTAAAAGTAGTCAGAGGAAGTGAAGTTACAGAAAGGAATCAAAATGGCTAATCTGTGAATAACTGTATTTTCCAGAGTGCCTCTGTATATGGCACATGTGTTATACATCCATACCTACACACTCAGAAACACACAGGGTAATGGGGAGCTGCAGGGAATTAGTCCCCTTCCACTAATGGCTGAAACCACTTGAAATTCCTGGGGGAGGCAGCAAGAGTTTTTTCCCAGCTGTGATTCCTCTTCCCTTGCTGCAGCCTTTCTTGGGGCTCTCAGCTGGCCTCGCTGCAGTAAACTCTGCTTCTTACTTCTTTATCTCAAGGTCCACGAGCTCTTCTCCCAGGGCCATCACCTCTCACTTGCCTCTCGGTACAATCTGACACGGACCTCGCCTCCTTCTTTGCTTTGTGCCTTTAGTAAAGCTTGAATCCTCTACAACCCCCTTCTCTCCTTATTTCCCCACAGGCGTCTCTTCAAGGAGTGTGATCTTTTATCTCCTGCCACTCGATATAGTCACAATTTAGAAAAAAAGAAAAAAAAAAAAAAAAGAAAAAAAAGGCAATGTTTTGCAGAATGCTACAAAAGGCCACGAAGCTTTAGGACCTCTTGTAAATGTTTTATAATAAATACTACTCGGGAATCTTTTGAGCACACCTGCACTACATCTGGCTCTCCAATGAAGGTTTAACTTGTTTCCTTTAAATGTTTTGGTTTTTAATTATATATATAATTTGGACCGTGTGTGTGTGTTGTATTAGGCACATAAGAATTGGAAGGGATTGTGTCTAAATAGAAGTCAGGTCTTGGGCTGCACTACTGATCTCTATAATCTGGCTATTGTTTTGTGACAAGAGCTAGAGCCAGCTGACTGAGGAAGGCATAATGCTTTGACACTTGGGAAGATTTTTTTGGCCACACCAGCCAGGGATCACTGGGCAACTGAAGTATGAGGCTTCACACTTACTTTGGATGTGTTTGACCCAAACACCCGTGCTTGCTTCCTAGTAACTTGCTAGAGATACAGCCCAGTCCTGCATTGTCCCTCTGAGAAGCTGAACTGTCACACCAAGTGACCTTCTGCAGGCACCTGGACAAAGTAGCTGGAGAAGCAGCTAATCCTGTTCTCAGCTCGACGTGCCAGATATCTGCGAGAGGCCAGCCTGCCACAAACGGCTGGTGACATATTTGTCCAAGGGAGGGAGGTTTTTGCCAAGATGCTGTGGGTGCTGCTGTATGGAGTTGAGTTTAGAAGGAGAAAAATCTGTGAAATGTGAATTCAAAAACACAGCTGTTGTTAAAGAAATAAGGAGCTGTTCCCAGTAACACAGATATATTCAAGATACAGATATTTTTAAAAAATTATTTTTTAAGTGTCAGGAAATTAAACAGTAAATGCTGTGGTGTCAGCCAAAGTTAACTCTACCTAATACTTTTGGCTTGGCCACCAGAGGTGGTAGCAAGCTGTATGTGCAGTTAAATGCTGTTTTTATTTCATTTCATTTTAAACTTAAAGCCCTTTATGCGGGTTAAACATTCTGGGACTTGTGCTTGACTGTCACCCAGCAGTTTCAGCTGCGTTACAGTTCTCCCTCTGTGCCTGCTCTGGAGCAGTTATAAATTTGTTAACAGCTTTGGGGGGAGAGCCTGGCTCCACAGGCTGTGCTTGGGGGTCTCCCTGCAGTCCCTTTGCTGGCTCAGGATGGCAGCCACTTCCAGATGCCTGTCAGAATTTTAGTTAAGCCACTAAGGGATAAAAACCAAACCAGCAATTTAAGAACAGTTGTGATACCTGGCAAAGAGCTGCTCTCTGTTGTCTGAAATCAGGGCTGCTTCGCTGCAGGGCATTCAGTCTGCCACAGGCTCACCAGATATCCAGGGAGGTCTTCTGAAGCACCCACCCCACCCTGCTGGGGACTCCTGTACCAGGAACTCCCCGATGGGAAATACAGCTTGTTCCCTCGGTGTGTTTCCAATGACCCCAAAATTAGATGCTTAAATTAGGGGGTGTGAAGCCTCCCCCAAAATGCCTGATCTCATTTCATCCCACCTCCCTTTGGCTGGGTCCCTGTCAGAGCAGAGAGACCTTCCTCCTCTGCTCCTCTCCTTCCCTGGGGAGATAACTCTCCAGTGATAACTCCACAGCACGGGTGGCAATTATTTTTATTTCCCCTGCATTCTTTAGCAGTGGATGCCAGCCAGGATTTAGGCTAAGCCTGTAGTGTCAGGATGACCCCAGTGGGCACGGGAGGGGATTTGGCTGTGGGAATCCACGGGTGGCAGCACTGTTGGGGCTGGGGCTGATGCTGGCAGGATCCATCGTGCTGGGGCTCTTCCTGGAGAACCTCAGTCCCGTGGTGCTCGAGCTTGAAATCTTTGGGTGCTCGTCCTGCAGACTGGGTGGGATTCCAGTGCTGAGGGTAACGCAGCAATTTAGGATGTGATCAGTGGTGGAGACAAGAGGGGAATGTGGCTCCTGCATTGTTTGCTCTAACCATAAGCAAAGGGGGAAGCTGATACCTGCGGGCAGGTTTTGGCTGTGTTTATCCGTGTCCTGAAGAATTAATGCAGAGTATTACTGCTTTGGATTCTTAAAGCCAGGGATTTTATGCGTGGATATAATATAAAAAGTCGCTTTAGTTCAGCAGAAAAATATTTGGACCCACTAGGCAAGGAATTGTTTTTTATTATCTGCATCTTGGGTAACAAATCCGTTTTGATAAATGCAGACAATATGAAGTCCATTGTTGTTGGCACCCAAAAATAATAGATAAGTTGTCTTGGGCAGTTCTAGTGGATGATGTCCAAAGATGACAGGCTTTTGCTGCTGATAAGTTCAAAGTAAATGTAGTTTTTTAGGTATATAGGAGAATTGTTGTTACTTCTGAGTACTGAGTGTTCCTAGTCCAGTTACGTAAGAACAAACAGTGACGAAGTTGGCTTGAAGCCTTCTTCAAGGTTTATTTGGATCACAAAGAGAGTTCCCTACTCTGTAAAAAGAGAAAACTGGGTTGATTTCACACTTGAAGCCATTCACTGTGAATGTCTGTAGCAGCACCTGGCAGAGGTCCCACTATCACAGAATGAAGGCACCAAACTGTGTATCAAAAATACAAGAAGAGCAAAGCAGCCAGGCAGGACATCTCTGTCAAGGAAATTGATGCCCCATTCATCCAGCCCTACAGTATGTTTTCCTTAGACATCCTGTGCCTCCTTCAGGGTTTTAGAATGAACCATAACAGCTTGTTCCTGCAGACAAAAGCCAGTGCTCATTTGTCCTCGACAGGTCAAGCTCTTCATTAGAGTGTGGGCAGAGACCCTCCACTGAAGCAGCTTAGTGCAGGGGTAGCTTCAGGAGTTAAAGCAAGATTAAAAACTTGCTCTCCTGCTAATACATAAAAAAATGAAATCAAAAGCCAAGTGATTAGGTTTTAGAAGTCGTGATTTGGCCTTACTGATGAGATAAGTTTTCAGGCAACAGACATTTTTGTAGTTTACCTATATTATTGCTAGGTCTCATCCAGGGACGTATTAGGAGTGAGGGGCTTGGGGAGGGGTCCAGTTCTGTTTGATATCCAAACTCCATCAGTGCCCCACCCAACCTGTAACAAGGTGTGTTGTCACCTTTGCCTCTGGTTCCCTATTGATAAAATGACAATGAACCCAGATTCTCACCTAAAATGTCATATGATGCATCCATCCTGAAGTGCTTTAAGGTCTTCATAGGAAAGTTTATGCTTCTACAGAAGAATAAAAGGCATTTACTTCCGTATGTGGTTGTTGTTGTGATTCTTCAGTCTTGTGTACCTTTCTTAGGCTTTTTACAGCATTCTCTGCTCAAAGCTGTTTATATCCTTATAAGAAACAGGGACATTCACATGTGACAGTCATTCCCTTCACCCTAGAGTTTATATGCAGATTAATTCACATTTAATTCAATTATGAGTGATTTTCACTCCCTTCCACTCAGTATTGGTAAAGCCATGGGAGATGGATGGAAGGTGTCTTCTTCATCTGCATAGATTTATGATTGGGAACTTCTGAAAGCCAGTTGGCCAAAAGTGATGGGGTCAGAAATAGGGTTGAACACAGCAATAGCTTGAAGGCTCTTTTTGACACTTCTATAATAGTAGCTAATAGGTGTTTTTGCTTCAGCCTTTGGATTTGCTCAACCAAAGGTATAGATACTTCTTCACTGATCTGCTGTGTAAGTCCTGCAGTGTTTGTGGCCACTTCTGGTATCCACAGCATCATCCTTCGTTCTGCTGTTGTGAATGTTTTCTGTGATTAACTGGCAGAGGGAGCCCTGGCCGGTCTGAGAGCTTTCTCTTGCTGTTTACTATCATTATAATAAGATATTTGACCCGTGCAATAACAGCATTAGAGTTGGGTCCAAACCAAAATCTTTGGATTCAAAATGCTCTCAACTTTGGGAAATGGTCAAACCCAAATTTCGTGGCTTGGCTTAAGCTCTGAATGAAATGAAACCAAACGTGCCTAGGATTAAAACTCCCGTAGAGTGGGAACCTTTACTTTCTTTTAAAAGAGTTTCATTTTTTTAATCTCTATTGTTTGCAATGCTTCTTTGTTCTTTGCAAATGCAGTCAGATTTCTCTACAGATGGTTTTTTCCCCAGATCCTTTCAAATACGTGGATTAGTTTCATAGCCTTCTATTATAGAGGAAGCTGATGTTTTCCCCATGGATTTTTGGTTATGTTTTCACGTCTGTAGTGAGAGGAAGAATTAACACAGTTGTTGACTTGATGTTTATAAGCTTCAAGCTTTTTTTTTTTTGTGCTGTGTAGATGGATGCATACTTTTATATGCCATTCTTGGAAAAAGTACTGGTGGTATGGTTTTAATTTTAAATTGATTTGATGTCTGAAGCTAAACATCTTTAAGAGTCCATCTTTCCCTTCTATTTTCCCTTCTGACACTTGTGTGTTATTGCATCTTGGATAGGTAAGTCCTCTGCACACCAGACTCTGTATGTTATAGATAAACCCCTAGTGTATGTATGGTGTTTAGGGAAGGTGTTAAGTGCTACCAGATAGCTAGAGAAGGACTTGAGGGCCCCGAGTTGAACTTTTTTGTTTTGATACTGGTTTATTACCTGACAGATGACAGCCTAACTTTCCCGATTTGTTTATTTTTGAGAAGAGTGTGAGTATTTTCAGTGCTCCTCTGCAGCAACTAACTTCTGCCTTTCTGAAAAGTCCTATCACAGGCATTTCTCTTAACCTTTCTGTTTACCCCCTTTATAAACAAAGATTAAGGGGACCTCCCCAGGAAGTGGATGTTTAAGTCCTTTGAGGACTTGATCTGTGCGAGGGGGAGGTGGTCCGTGCTTGCACGTCTCAGGGACGCGCGAGGCTGGCACAGGCCAAGGAACCTGGAGCTGATTTTCCTTCATCCTGCCTGGCTCCACAGCACTGCCCATGGCTCCCCCTTCTCCTTGCTTGTCTGTCTGTCCGTGCACAGCCGCCGTGTACCTTGGCTTTCAGTGTTGCCCCTTTGCTGCACCATCTGGGAACTGCGGTGGGGCCCCCGTGGTGGGCTCTGCTCTGTGGGCTCCCTGGAAGCCCAGCTGCCTCCCCCCATCCCTGCTGGCACGGTAGGAAGCTCGGCAGAGAGTTTTGGGAATGCTCCGTGGTCGGGAGAGACCGCCGAGCTGCAGCTGGTGGCTTGTGGGCTGGACCTGACCAGCGGCGGGGCCTGGCTCCATGCCTCCTCCTTGGAGAGGAGAGGGAACGGGAGCTTGGGCACAGCAACCCCACTTCGGCTCCTTTGCAGTGGCTGAAGACCTGGCCTCAGTAATTGGAAGAAACACAAAACATTCCTGAGCCTGGAGGGGATCCAGAGCTCAATTTTGGGTTTAGGATCCTCTCCATAGTCTGTGTTTCAGTGTTTGTGAGGTTCATAGGGCTGTCAGGAGGAAGCCAGATCAGCTCAGAGAGATGGTGGTTAGTGCTTCTTTTAATGCTGAATCTCGGAGCTTCAGTTCCTTGACATTATCACCGCTGGAAAAAAAAAAAAAAGATATAAATAAGGGAAAAAACAGAGTTTGGTACATTGTGTTGATAATTTGAGGGTGGGAGATATCCACAGGCATACATTCTACACGTACCTTTACATGTCGTGCCTGAGGAAGAAAAATATTTCAAAAGTGTGCTTGGTAATGCATCATCCAGCCCTTAACAGTCTGAACAAAACGGCAAAGGCTCAGTCAACTAATCTTCTCCTAAAGATAATACCATGATATTTCACATCATTGTGAGGTGGGTTTTTTTAAGCAGGCTCTGTATGCGTTGCTTAACATTAAAAGGCTAAGGTAAATTATTTTCCTCTAGAAATGCCAGCTGCAATAAATCCTTCCTCCTCCCCACTCCTGTAATGGAGAGCTTGGCATTTCAAAGCCCTGAGCTGTTGACTCACCTTGCTTCCAGAAGTCCCCCTCCTGCGAGCTCAGCTTTCCAGTGACCAGTGTCTCTGCTGCTCCGTGCTCTCCATGATGCTGCTGGGATGCTTCACCAGGGACCCTTCCTGAGCCTTCACATGAAGCTGTGCTCCCATCCCCATCATCTCCAGCTGATCTCCTCCAGCATCCCAGGGGTTATCTTGACACTTATAGGTATTCAGGGACCAAGATGGGCATCTGCCACGTTAAACTCTTCTCTCTCATTATCTACAGCCCCTTGAAAAACTTCTTTCAGCTGAATGGCCTGTATTTTAGGTGCAGGATGTGCCGTACCCTGTGAGTGCACGGTATGTATATGTACTTTGTGGTATGTGCTGATTGAGCTCAGTACAGCTACTCTCTGATACTGCTTTATAACATCAGAAATATTTGCTTGTGCATAATATCAAGTCCTTGTTGTCGTGTTTATTCTGTGGCCGCCGTTGCCGGTGGGATTCAGGCTGTACCTACAGGAGTGCTTTTATGCATTTGTACATTGTAGAAAACGAGTGCACCCCGCTGTTTGTCCCTGTCCCCTGCTCTCTGCCCAGAGATCCCTTATACCACACTGCCTCACGATCCAGGATCATATTCTTTCAATGCCCAGTTCCTTTCTGTGAGCTTTTTGTCTGGATTCATTTACTGCACTGGGTGAGGGCTTGGTAGCACTTCATGAACTTACATTTCAGTCTTATTTAACAACAACAACAAAAAAAAAAAGAGTGGGAGGAAGATATTCAAATTCTTCAGAGTGAGGCTGAACTGACAGTATTAAACGCTTATTTGTGCTTTCTTCTGTGTTACCACTGGAAAATGAGAATGTGAGGGTGGAGGAGAGAGAAGAGCAGTGTTTAGAGGCAGTGCCCATGCGTGGTGGTCGGAGTCTGGATACGGCGTGGTTCTGCCTGGGGTTAAGTTGGTAGGTGCAAGTGGCTTGGCCACCACCAAGCTCCACATTATATAAAGGTCACCTGGCCCAGGGTTAATTCTATGGCTACCAGACTGCAGTGAAAATAAATACACAAAGTGTTATAGAACCCAAGGGGGAGAAGGAGGGACAAAAATTATGGTGCCCACAGATTGAGTGGGGAGAGTTATGTGTGTTGGTAATGAGTAATTTAGAACATCTGCAGACTTTTTATTATTTATTTTTTTTAGCGTTTTCTATTTCCCTGCTTTGTGGTAGAGCCTTTTTTAAAAGACCTGAAGGCAATGTTGTATCCAGCAATAGGTGAATTTAGAGGCTTGGATGCCTTTCATTTAGATCAGTGCTGGGATTCAGCATTCAAACTTGGAATCCAAATTTTGCTTGAATAAACTCAATTGCCAAGTCTAGGTACATAAGGAAACTTACCCTGCTCCTTCCCAACATCGCCCCCAAAACTGGGGTGGTGACAGCGTTTCTCGGCTGGTGTGGTGTGATCTGTTGCTCTGTGGAGGAACAGATCCTCCACCAGTGTGGAGACACCTTCTACAGGCTGGTGTATTGGCTCTGCCATTGTTTTTGGGCATGCAGAGACCCCCAGTTTCATTCTCTGCTGACACTTCCCCCCTCCATCCCCACAAGCACAGTAACATCACTAGCATTTACATTCTCCTTTCCATCCAGCAGTGGTTTAGATTTTTAGGAAAGCTGTAAAAAAAATAATTCTCTGCTTGCAGAAATAAGTCTTCAGGCTGTTCCGGAGCACAGCAGGTCCCCACTTCTTGGGACAGGGACAGCTGGACCTGCTTATTATTCAGCTTTCAACTTTTTTCTTTCTGAAGAACTGATCCATATCAGATATTTGAGCATTTCATTCCTTTGACATCTTTCAAGAGAAGAGACATTTCTTCTTCCATATGCCCAGTTTAATCAGAAGGCTGAAAATAGGTATTTGGGGATTCCAGTATTATTTATTTTTCCATATTAGGAAATGAGTCACGACTAAGTGACAACACTGTCTCCAATCAGAGGGAGTCAGAGCTTGAGGATGCCAAGGCCTCATCTGCTAATTATGACTTACAACTGCACAGTTGTACAGTCAGTGTCTGAACCTTACCGTGGTACAGGGGTTGCTTTTGCCTTTTATTAGTCTTCTTCCCAGCAAGCTGAAAAGGACATTTTACTCTTTGTCAGTGAGGACACATCCTGAGAGGTCCTGAGTGCTTTTTCATCCTGGTAAATTGGGGCCTTGTTGCAGCCGGTCAGCATCGCTCAGCACTCCCTCCATCAACTACATCATAAAAGCATCTATTGGCAGAGCTCTCATAAAATCACCCATCAATATCTCTGCATTTCAGCTGCCACATCCTCATTGCACTGATAAAAAGTCACGTGTGTGGGCCAGGCTGGGATGGCTTTACTGGAAAGACGGCTGAAAAGTAATTTCTCTTCCCTGGGAGAGGGAATATTCAGGGTTTTCTACTTGATGCCAGTGCTGCTTACTGCTGGATCTTTAAATCCTGTTAAGTTTAGTGTAGCTCTCAAGACCTATACCGAGTGCTGCCTCAAGATGTGAAGTATTAAAATTAAAGATCAACTCTGGTCTTTTAAGTGTTGTTCAAGACCTTTGCCTCAGCACTGTAGTCGCTTTTTGTTGTGTTATCACTCTGATATGAAGTCATTTGCTCTCCCTTCAATGCTGAAAATTAATTATTCTTAAGAGCAGAATGAACCTTACTTTAAAAAGCATTTGTTTTCTGCATTAGGGAGTATAACTGACTCTAATTCCAGGGAAAAGTAATGTTGGCTCTAAGGGAAAAGTAATTACAAATAACTGTGTGAAGCCAGACGAGATTGGCTGGACCTTGAGGAAAATGGATCTTAATCCCTCGATTTGACGGTCGCCTGGCAGTCAGAGCAGGAAAAGAAAGTCACTGGGGGGTTTTTCCATCTCTGTGAGGTGGGAAATGCACATCCTACTTCAGAGATGGAAAACGAACAAATAAATCTACTGGGCAGGATGACAATTACGCACACATTCTTTTCTTGAGAAACTACACATAGCCAGGATATTCTGGGTTTCCGGTGATAGGGATACCATGGGCTCTGCCTCACTCTCCTCTGCATCTCACGTGGGTGTTTGCATAAGCACCGTGTTACTAAATTTTTTTTGGAGGGGAGGGTGTTTATCTGGTGTAGTGTGTTCATCATAGCTGTCACTCCAAGACCTAAACAGAACTGGAGCCCCACTGCCCTGCTGCTGTGGAAAAACAGAGGAATAAACTGTTTATGACCAAATAGTTTGCAGTGTGAGGCAAAACAAAAAATAAAAATGTAGAGGAGAGGGACGGGATCTGTTCAAGCATCCATATGTTTGTGCATTTTGTGTATATGTGCATGCTTTGTGTACATATAGCAAGAGCAGATATGCATTATAAGCATGGTCTTTTTGTCTTTTTTAAATTAAATTTTCTAAAGATTGGAAGCATGGCAGGGCAAGGTGAGACATTGTCCTCTCTTCAAATCCCAAAGCATTCTTGTTTTAGGCCAGACGTTTTTTTTCTTCTCCCTCCCCACCCCCAAAATGGGGGCTGGAATTGCACCCCCTCAGTACATGCTACAGGCATTTCCATGGCCAGCTTCCACAAAATTACAAAGCCACTTGTGTCATTGGGGCTACAGAGCTAATTGCCACCTTCTGAAGCTTTGCTTCCTCTTGTAAAGAGGGAGGCCGTGGTCAAACTGTAAAACAGCAGCTCAAACAAACATGTTTGAAACTTCTGATGTGCCCAATAGTTGCATATAGAAATGCACCTAAGGAAGACACAGATTTTCAGAAATCATGTCACTTATCTGGGATCCTTTTCTGTGTATCTCAGCTCCACAATAACCTAACCCAGCACCTTGTGGGGTGTTGGTACTATTTTCTAGTTGCACTGATGCTTTTACTAATGCATTTGTTGGAGACGATGGGGTGAGGTGGGCTCTGCGAGTGGGAATGCTAGGGGAAATGGTGAAAAACCTCTATGCAAAAATATGGTTAATGAAATGAAATACATTATTCCTGTGGCTAGTACCTGATACCTGCTTGCAGAAGAGCAGTCCCCAGCTAGAGGAATTTCAATTGCAGTTTTAAGTGCTTGGGTTTTGTCCCTTTTCTATGTTGTTATAGCTCCTATAGCTCCTCATAGTATGCAGTATGTATAAGGCTCCAAAGAGTGTGTTGAAAATCATTCAGCTTAGGGAGCTAAACCATTACTCACATTCTGCAAATGTTTTTTGAGATCTTGTTGGTTCCATCCTCTCCCCATTCCCAAATCAGGAAGCCTGGAGAAGCCTTTCCTGCATTACCTCATCCAGTGCCTGCCATGGCCACATAATGTCCAGACATTCCCTGTCTAACCTGACAGCAGTCCATCTTAAAACTACTTAGAGGTTTTTTTGCCTTCACTGCTCTGATTATTCCAGATCCTAAGGGCTTTCCTTCTTTTTCTAACCTGAATTTATCCACAGCCACTTTGCACCATCCTCTGACTCAAACCATCCTTCTCTCCACTCTTGCTTACCTCACTGGTACACTGGGGCAGGATGAATGTTTTTTAATGCTTCACTAATCTCTTCTGGCTTCCCTTGAATTCCCTGAGCTGGCCTAATAAATGCATTGAATTTGCAAAGGCTAAGGGCAGGGGTTTGCTCTGTTCAAACTTTTCTTGACCTGTCTGCATCTTTTTTCTACTTGCTTTTGTTATAACAGCAATTTTTCTAATGGGCCACATGTCTATGGATATCATCTTTGGATGATACCACCATGGTTTGATGACTACCATAGGGATGTAGCGTAGAGAAATACAATCCTGGTGTGGTAACAGGAGCCTTGGGAAGTGGAGATGTAGGATGTGGTGTAGAGGAGTATGGGGGGGAAGATAAGTGATAGGGCACAGGAGTGGCACTGGAGACCCCATTAACAGCTCACCCATGGTGAGTGGTGGCGCCTTAAAGAAAGGCAGACCTTTTGGAGCTGGACAAAACTGGTGTTAGGGGTGTACAAAGAAATGATATCACACATAATATCCATGATAGACACTAAATGCAGATGTAATGGGGAGCTACAGACCAGTGAAGAAAGAGTATATGTATAAAGGCATGTTAGCAAACGTATAAAAATGACCCTAAGTGGATCCTAGCATGAGGAAGAAGAAAACATCAAAATAAACATTATATTCCTGCTGGGGGAGGACTCCAGGTGGTGGGGATTCACTGAAACACCCTAAAATGCCAGAAGGAAACCTCTGGCCTTGGGACCCAGAGAGGAGAGGGATCCTCCCCCAAAGGGAAAGGATAGCACCAGGAATGGGGTAGAAGTGTAGTGTGTGTCACTACCAGTTCTCACCATCGTATTGTTCGTTCTTTTTCTGTAAATAAAATAAGAAAATAGATCTGGATTAATAATGATTATGGTCTTTGGACTTCGGTTACACTAACAATAAATACTTGACCTTTTGTATTTATATGATAAAACATGATTTTGTGCATAACAAAATAATCAATCATGTGATGTCACCTTTTAAATTAAGGCTGGGGCTGTGTGCTTACAGCCTAACGATGAAAAAGTCCACAGTCTGGGATCATGCAGATTCCACCTAAATAATTCCCACGCCCTTCAGCCTGGCCTTAGCTGCCCTTAGGACCCTTGGATGTGAATCCATGTGTTGGGTCTCAGGCTGGGATTGCATCTGTGACGGGGTGCAGTGGAGGAAGTGTGAAAACAACAGACCCTTGAGTGGCTTCCAAGGAGGCCCTGGGACCACACCAGGGAAATCTCTGTGCTAAGGCAAACTAACTCTTCTGAAGCTCCTTCCCCGTAGTTCAAGTTTCAGTGCTTATAGTGATCAGGATAAAACCCAGTGTGAATTGCTGGTAGGTGAGAGCTGGGCAATCTGCTTGTGCTTCCAGACCAGATGGATTCAGCAATCCCAGCCTAAGGGCTGCTCTGTCAAAAGGGCAGGGGGCGAGGGGGCTCTGCCCGTGCTTTGGATGCACTCACAGCCATCAAAAATTGTGTGTTGTGAAATCCAGGTCAGACCCACGCTCACCCTCTGCCGTGAGTCAGACTTGGGCTGTTCTCATTTCCCCACTGAGTCTCCAGCAGTTAAAAAGAAAGTGGCTCAGGCCAAGAGGCAAGAAGTGGTTCTTCAGCAGCGTCGGGTCTCCTGCTGTGGGTGGGGATCTGCTAGGCACCCTGTTAAACCAAGAAAAGTGGTTGCAAAGCAAGCTCTGTTTGGAACACGTATGAATTGGTCATGTTTTTCTAATTCCTTCTCTAATGAACCTTGTGTTGGTAGTGGAGATGATTACAGTTGTTGGTGTGGGGAGATGCCATCTCGGGGAGCCTATCTGCATCCTCTTGGATGGTCCTCAAGGTAGGACAGATGGTGCTTGACCACGTTGCTGGGAGTCTCCAGGCAGGTCAGATAGGAACTAGTCTACTTTCCAAGCTATTGAAGGATTCCCTTTGATCTTAATACACAGTTATTTCACATCTAAAAAGCACACCTCCTTGCTGAGAGCAGCTTGGTGCTCATCTTCGGGGACAATCTGGAGCGCCTTAGCAAAATGTTTGAGCAGACCAGTGACGCTGGGTATTTCCCATCTTCAGTTTCTCCCACTCCTCCCGTTGAGCAGGAAGGTGATGCTCCAGCTGTAGCCTGTGGGCCACCATCAGTGCCACATCCTAAAATTCTCTGTGGTCTTTACTTGCCCAAGTTTTGTCCTAGATGGCCACAAAATTCCAATGTTTGGTTTTTTGGCTTTAGCTATATTGTGGACTGTCAGACATTGAGGGCTGAGGTGATTTGGCTTCCCTTGCAATGTTGAACATTAAAAGGAAATAAAAATCCTTGTACTTCAGGTTTTAAAATGCCCTTTAATGCAGGAGAGGGACCTTGGGTACATTTAATGCATTTAATCTACAAGAAGTGCTTTTAAATGATGACTGCATTAAAAATATTTCCTAAAAATGCGGTAGAGAGCACCGGGTATTTATCAACAAATAAAACTGCAAATGAAAGAGGCAGCTTGGTCGAGGTTTATCTCTGAAAATTACTGAAGCGTTTACAGAAAGGTTTTGTCAGGTAATTTGCATATTCATGAGCTGCAATTTCTCCAGTTGCTGTATTTAGTTGATAATGCCTTTTTTAATACTGTAATTAAAAATTTTTGATCTAGGTTCTACTTCAACTGTTTGCTCAGGTGCACCAAAACAATTGATGTTTTGTTTACTTGTTGCTTTAAATAAAGCTGTTACATGTTAAAATGTCAGTGGTAAGAAAAATATGTTCATACCTGACAAATTTCTTGAAGGACCCTCAAGGTGGGTAGGCTCTTGGCACTGTCATACAAGACTCCCAGAGCTCAGAGTTGCTCAGGCTTCATTTGCCCAGGCCAGTGTGTGCACTCCCAAAACAGGGTGAAAATGGGGGCACTAAAGGTTAAGGGAGCAGCAGGTAGGTGCCTGTAAATCTATTTTAAATGACAAATTCTTTACAGTTTTGCAAAGCTGTTAGAAAATCTGTAAATGTCTTCTGGAGGGGCAGAGAATTTGCAAAATGGACGTAGAAAGGTGAAACTAGAAGTGAAAGGCTGGTGCAAGAGAGCACAGTTAAATACATGGTGCCCACTGAGCATTAGGCATGGTTAGCCAAGCATGTGGCTGTGCTACGCTGCCCCCTCTTCATCTTGTGGGGGATAAGGCAAATGTAGGTGCAAACAAACCCAGTTGCAAGACCCCCAGCACATTTCTGAGCTGGAAAAGAACAGAATGATCAAGTAAAGAGTGTGGCTTCTTGGACACAAAACGGGAGGGGAGGCAAAAGGAGGACGAGAGCAGTGAGGCAAGCTGGTTGCAGCAAAGCCCAAAATCACTGGTAGAGTCTATCTCTTCTTCTTCTTGAAGCAATGAATATTTGTGTCTAGATGTGAGGGGAACAAGAGAGAAGTTTCTACAGGAATTTATTCTGCAAGTGTCCCTGTCTAGTAATCCTGTGCTCAGGACTGCCGGCTGCTCTGGTCTGGTTGGGGTGTGGAAATCCTATTCTGTGGGCAGCACTGAAGCAAATGAGATTCCAGTGAGAACAAATACTGAAAGGTGTGAAATTTCTCATGGATACAGACTGTGTTCTTTTTAGAGAAGGTTTCTCCTCTCTCACGTTTTGTCATTGGTCAGTATTTCAGTGAAATATTTTGATGAGACTGAGGATTTTAGCTTTGCACCTGTATCAGCTGGTGTTCAGTTATATGACTTTATAATAACATAGAAATCTAAATGATGAGGCTACGATGATGTGTTTTGACCTTATCAAATTGCAGTATTCCACACCAGTCAAGTCTGAATTGTCTTGATAATTTCTGGTGAAAATGTTGACAAAATGTGTACCTTCTCATGGAACACTTGGGTTTAATGGAAGCACCATTTCCCAGTGGGAAAATGTGCCATCAGACAAGAGTGTCAACAGCTGCTGGGCTGGAGAAAATGCTAGTGGACAATGAGAGGGGAGGGGAAAAAAAGGCACACATGTCATTGACACACACACACACACTTGATGAAATCAATTTCAATTTACTCAAGTTGTTCTAGCATCACTTTCAATTACACATGCCAAGGAGAAAGCTACAGCATCCAGCTGTGGGAATCAACAAGACAATTGCACAGCGGTCGTGAAAGGAACAGTCAGCAGAGAAATGATTTGCATTTGCTTTTCCTGACAGCTGATATTTTCCTGATAAATTGCTGCCCTTTGTTGTTCTAGTTGCTTTGAAGAATCAACCCACTTAAAGGGGTGGTAGTTTTGCCTGCATTCCTGGCTTTTCATCCACTCGCACAGGTTGGGGATGAACACAGGAGGCTGAGACAGGAGGAGGAGGTAGAAGAGATGAAGTTGGCCCAGTAATTCAAGACGTGCTGTAGAAAGGGTGCTGCTCCAACAGTGGTGTCCTCTAGAGCCATGAGTGCTGAGGGTTGTCATTTGTCATTCAGAATCAGGAGATTCGGGGTTGATGGTAGAGACTTTCATGGCATCTTCTTCCTACGGAGGGTGGGTTTGTGCCAGCGAGAGAAGAGGACAAGGAAGACTGTCAAGGAAATCCCCAATTAAAACTCTAAACAGCATATCTGGCTGTGCTGTGGGATTTCTTTCCTTAGTGAACCCCAGGAAGGAGGACTTAGAGGGAAACATTGGCTGCAGGATATGCAAAAGGTGCCCGTATCAAATATGCAAAATTGTTCCCCCAGGATTTCCCTTCAGTGGGGTCATATTGTTGTTAAATGACTTGTTAAATAGGATTTACATGGCTTATTAAATGGGGTCTCCAGCTGGGTGGCTCTTAGTGGGCAGACTGGTCCAGTTATTCTGGATTTGCCCTCTTCCTGTAGCAGCCCTGGCCTGTCTTATGCCAATATTTCAGCAAAATTCACTTTTGCAAGAATGTTATTCTAGCCTAGGATCTGGGCCAGGCTTTTATTTCTGTTAATTACAGATCAGTCATTCTTTTTCCTTTCTAAATGTTGAAAAAAATGTGTTTTATGTGCAAGAATGGCTGATAAGTGATACACCCACAGGAACATTATATTTTTCTAACATCCGCCTCTGTGTTCTTTCTCTAATTTGCCTGCCGCTGGCTTTGTAGAGGATCTGTCTCCTTCCCCTAGCTCTGTTCCCTGCATTTTAGGTGTTTTCTTTCTCTTCAGCCACCCTTAATTCCTACCATTGGCACATCACAGTTTATTGCTTTTTAGTGCTTTATCAGGCAGTGAGTGAATTTTCTCCTTATTTCAATTATTCTCTGAAAATCTTCACTGGAGGTTTAACAGTAAAACCTCCTTTCCCTCCCTTCTGCATGAGTGGGCTCGTGAAGGGCGGTGGTGGTCCTGGTGAGACCAGAGCAGGGCCAGGAGTGACACACCAGGACCACAACAAGTACCATCTATCTCATTTCAGTAGGTAATCCTGCTCTTAAAGCCTGTTTAGGGTGTTTTCTTTGTAGCACCTTCATGATGTTTCCTGTTTATTTCAAAATAACAACCTTCAGTTGTCGAACAAGACTTTTAAGAGCACTGAAGTTAGGTTCTCTAAATTACACTGAGACAATAGCAGCAGTCTCTCTGCATTAATTTGATGATATGCCAGTCTAAACTGGATTTATACTGGTGAAGGTGATGTGTGTCAGCACTTGTGGCCCTGACTCATCCAGTCCTCTTAAGAATAATCTTTGAGGCTTTGGGCAACATTTTCCAAGTGCCTCTGTAGGCAGAGAGCTGTGTCCCCTCCTTGTCACTGAGATTTAAACTTCAAAGTGCCAAAGTCACCTCACACAGTGGCTGTAAGGACACAAATCAGGGTGTATGAAGTGCTTGTTGCCCTTTCCCCGTGGCTGCGTATTCATTCTGGTGCGTGGGCTCTCCTAAACTGTGCGTGCCTTTGCTGCAGGAATGCCCTGCTGAAATCTCAGCAGGGGTCGAAGGCAGCACCGTAGGAAAAATGTTTCCTTTGTCTGAGACCTGTTCCCACAGTGAAACAGGGGACCAGCACCATTGTCCCTTGGGCTCACCAAATCAGCAGAAGTGGTGTTCCTTCCCAAGACAACTGCTGAGGAACAGCCTAATGGTCTGTCTCCTTCAGTCTCCTGCCTGCTATCCTTCATATGCCAATAACGTTTCTCTTCAAAATAACCTCTGTGGGGTAACGTGACTGTCCTGCCTAGAGAGACAAATCCCTGGGCCCTTTTAGCAGGTTGAGCTTGTCCTTCTTTGGTCTACATGCTCCAATTCTTCATAATCAACCTGAAACCTCCCCAAGAGAGAGGTAAGGTCAACCTGCGTTCATCCTGCCTGCTGTTTCAGACCTGAGACTTTATTGGGTTTTTTGAGTTCCTGCATTTGAAAACCCCCATATTGCCACATCTGTCCTAGCCTGGGAGGCCTGAAGTTACATCTTTCCATGGGATGATGTACGTTTGCTGTGTGTGTGTGGAGAAAGGGCCGATGCCATGCCATGCTGTGAACGAGGAGCTGTCTGAGACGAGCAGTCACATCCAACTTGGCACGGCTGGTCGGGGACAGGCCTGGAGCCAGCTCCTGACCAGGCACCTTGCCGTTCTCGCCGGCACAGGGCCCTCAGCACAGGATGCCAAAAAGCCACTGAGAAGCGTGAAATCTGTTTTCTGGGGAAGGAGCTCACACCTGGGGCTAGAAACATGTTTCTGCTTCCCAGTCTTTTATGGCTGTGACCCATCAGATGAGTGTTTGAACCTGCTGTGGTCCAGTGACTGCGTGAGTCGCTGCTTCTCCCTCCTGGTTTATCTGGGCTGCAGTGGGGGGGTCACTCATAAATTCTTCACCAGGTTCTTTGAGCTCACTGAGGGAAGTTTCTTTGTGTCTGGCTGCCGTGGCCTGGCTGGGAGGGGTCTGAGGAGATCAACGGGGCATGGAAAACTCCTGAGAGCTTCTGGGAGGGGCTGGGACACCACTGCTTAACATAAAGTGAGGGCAGAGCCCGAAAAAGCTTTCAGCTTCTTTTTTGTCTCTGTGTGGTACCCATGTCTTGGCCACGGACAGGATGAATCCACCCTGACCGTCAATCAGCCAAGGTGAGAGCGGCACCAGAGATGAATATTATACACAGTGTCATCTCCATGTTCAATAACAAATAAAACCACACATGTTCTTGAAATAGTCCTCCTTGGGTTTGAATCAGAGCGTTCAGGAGAGTCTCAGCCAGGGATGGATTATGGCGGCCTGGAAGCTTCCTGACTTCACTGACCAACATCCTGTCTACAGGATATGAACTGCTCTCTGTGGGACACAAGATGCTAATAAATGATGAACAAGAAATCAACAGGAGTGCAATTATGTTGCCCTGTAAGGTTTCACATAAACATGCTATGAGGAGCATACTTGTGTGTCTAGGGGAAGATGTCAATGCTGAGGGGTTTTAGACATCCACGTCTGCACTGGTCCTTCAGGCTTGTCCCCTGAAGCAAGCCCAAAGGATGTGGAAGGGGCACTTCCAGTTGGAAAGCAAGTCCTTGGACAGGGAGCAATTAATAGACCATCTTCTGCTTTGAGCTATGCTTTCCAGCAAAGTGCCCTCCTCAAATATGTTTTCTCCTTTGGCCTTTTTGACCATCACATTCACTGATATCCTGCAGTGGGGTGCTTTGGAGGCCATCCCAGTGGCTGTGTCCCACCTTCTTGGTGGTATTTGAAGGTTCATGCTTCTCAAGGTGTTCGGGACAAGGTGCGTTATGAGAATGCTTGGAAATACCCTTTGATTCTGTAGCCAGGTACATCTTGAAGTGCTGTAGCTTCCGATTTCTGAGACAGTTATTTCTTGGCTGCACAATGCTACATTGCACTCTGATTTATGGGAACATTAGAGGAAGAATCTTAATTTAAACATCTGGCTTTTGAAGGCCTGAGAAATGAATGTGATTCACAGGAAGGATTTGCATGATCAATACCTAGATCAAGGTATTGATACTAGACAAGAGAACTGGAAGACAGAAAGCATAACCTGGTAAATCAAGTTACTGGATTTCTTTAAATGAGCAAGGAATGCATTCAACACCCCATCCCTCCAATTATCACGGTTGCTTCTATTGCGCTCTTGGGAAACAGGATCTCACCTATGGCTGAGGGGTTTTTAAGGCAGAAGGAAACCAGGGAGATGGGTACAATGTGGATTCAAAGCTTCCCCTCCCTGGATCTGCACTGTGTTGGTCCAGTCCTGAGGAACAAATTAGAGAAGCCCGAGGGCTGCTCTGCTGAAGGACGCCCAAAGCATTGGTCTCTCTCAGCTGGGGTGCAAGAAGAGCAAGTGTCAAAGAGTTGCTGCTGTGAAGGCTCTGTGCCCTCCAAAGATCTCCATATACGAGGTAGAATTTTCCACTATGAGGCAGGCCAGCTTTTTGGGCAGCTTCTTCCCGGGCAGTGGCACACACACTGCCCCGCTTCAGGGGCTGGGCTGGCCCTGGCTTTTGAAATGTTCAAAACATTCATCTTTTATTTCTGCCGCTGTTCAGTATTAGGGGAAAAGATGTTATCACAGCTAATCCGTGTGGTGTCTGTGGAATTTCTTGGCCTGTGAGGGTTTATATTGCATTCATGTATTCCATGAATTGGGCACAGGTTTTGCTTCCGAAGGCGGTAGTTTTTTTCAAGGGCATCCCAATAAGATGAAAGTGTGGTCGCTGACAGAAACCACAGTGTCAGACTACAGTCTTGAGGATGTTTTGGATGGCTCTATATTTTAATTCTTGATTTCCCCTGGCATCTAGACAACCAGCAATTTATGTGAAATCCTAAAGAGAGGGAGAAAAAAGGAGAACTGGAGGAAATGCCTTAATTTAATTGATCGGAATATATTTTGGAAATACATATGTGCCCCGTTTTAGAAAAGGAGGTAACTAGAGAATAGAAAAATTACTGCATAAAATCATACTGAAGCTTTAGCATTACATTTTTCCTTGTCGTTTTGACTTTCTAAACATATTCCAATATGCTGAAAAGAAAAATGCAATACTTAATGATTGAAAAATATTAATACATAACAGCAGTCAACCCGGGGAACTCGCTGCTGCAGCTTTTTGGCAGGGAGTCATATTTTTGTAGGAAGATTTTGAAAACCCTTGGTACTATCATGATTTATAAAGTTTGTGGTTTTGCGTAGGAGGAGTAAGAAAATGAAAATGAGATCTTGTACTTCAGGATATGATCTATCATTTGTCTCTTCCCCAGATTCACATTAAACACTTCAGTAGGCATTTTCAAATGCTGTTTTCTGAAGTATCAGGCAGAAACAATGAACGACTGTTGTGATCGAAGCAGAGAAACCTTAATCAGATAACTCACAGCTGGGTATGTGAATCATCTGAAAACCACATTGGCATTGTCTTATGTATATCAAAGCTGATCATTTACTATATTGTTCTAACATACCTGCCCCGGTCTGGCTAGGCTGGAGGAAAACAGGAAAGGAGGAGGCTCTTGGCTATAAATGAGTATTTTGTTCCTTTGAGATGCCGAAGCATTTATGAATGAGCTTTGACCCTGAAATAGGCTGAGCTGGTAAGAGCGTTTATGTTTCTGTCCATTTGTATTTCATTCACAATGTTTGCCTTTTGTCTAAGCAAAGAGGGGTTTAGCTTTGTGGAATATGTACCCGTGAGCCCGTAACCCAGCCCTGCTTCCTGCTCCTCACAGTCTTTGGCAGCACGTGCCAGGTTAGCTATGCTAGGTCTATGCCTTTTGTCTATGCCTCCTGGGCAGGGGGTTTAAATATACAGTCTTGGGGTTTAAATATACAGTATTTCTTCAATTCTGTAATGGGATACACCCTCTACCCAGATGGGCATCGCTTTCTTCAGGGGTCCTACCCAGGCCTCGTGTACAGAAATTCCTAGTACAACATTCCACCAGGTACAGGAGTCCAGCCGTGAAAATCCCTGCCTGTACTTGCTGACATACTGACAGCATTCCCTCCCCTCTGTATTTTGCTACAGAAAACTGGGATTGAGTTATTATACATGCCTCTTTTCTAACTCCTGTTGTCTCTTGCTTGCAACCAAAACTCGCTGGTGATGTGCAGCGGTTACTGACTTACAGCTCGTGGCTGTGATGAAATGAGGGTAAAACATCCCCCACCGATGCTGCAAAGCAGCACAAGAGTCAGTGTGAAACAGCATGGTGGGTGAGAGTAGGGGAAAACTTACACACAACCCTAACTCTAGATGATCCTGGTTAAACGTGCACCACAGTGTAGTCAGATCCTGCCGTTGGTCTGTTGTTGCTGTAATGATGTTTGTAACAAGCAGCTTTTCTCAAAAGGCTGGTGTTCGTGCAAAGATTCCTGACCCTGCACGGACCAGGTTTGCTGCAGACAAAGCATAACCATGTCAAGCTGGCATCGTGCCAGGGCTAATTAGCTAATTCTCAGTAAAGCAATGATTAAAACTGGGTATAACCTCACACACACACACACACACACACACACACAGGTCCGTATCGCTTAAGTTCTGCACCACAAGCAGGATGTAGGTTTTCTCACAGCTCCTCGCTGCTCACAGGTGTGACACACCATAGAGAGAACTGTCAGCAACTCCCCTCCGACACAACCCTTTTTACGTCTGACCTGCTTTTTTTTTTCACATAATGGTGGTTTTTGTCTTGCCCAAACAATCAGGATGGGCTAACAGCAGAGAGCCCTGCGTGAGGCAGCTTTCTGATAGCCGGGACTGAATTTGTGTAATAATCCCACCGGCTTTAATCAAGAGAGGAGACTGTGAGAGGCTTGTAAATTCCTACAGCAAAATTCTCCATTCTCATTCACGGAGCAGATCTTGCCTCCAATGTGCTTATCTCCCTCCCTCCGTGCGCAGAGCCCTTGACGTCAATGGAAGATACGCTCTTTCGGGGGGGAGCAGAAGACTGAGGTCACACTCTGCCCTGCAAACAGAAGAATTATGTCCCCGGTGCCGAGGCGAGAAGGCTCTATGCTTTTGCATGAAAGCAAAAAGGCTTGAAACAATGGCAGGGGTAGAAAAATTAAAAGGTAGACTGCTTGCAGGGGAGATATTCGGAGCTCTCTCAGCAGGCTGTCGAAGGATGCGACTCTCTGTTGCGTTTAAAACTGTGCTGTTTGGCAGCCATGAATGGTGTGGAGGCTTTTCATTCATTCCCCCTGGCAGATCTGGAAGGGGACGTCTGTCCGTGCTGAACCCGAGCAACACTCAATGGTTGCAGCTCATAACCCAGAGCATTTACATCAGGAACCCAGAGGTCAAACGCCACAGCTCAGCCATTTGTGGCCTCAGTGCTATTAATAGATTGTGTTACATTTGCTGCAGCTTTTATGAGTATAAAGGTACTCTGCATGGTTAAATTATCAGAGGTTAAGTGTGGCCAATTGTATTTAACTGAATGATGGATGTTGCTATTTTGATTTTTTTTTTCTCCTTTTACTTGAGACAACCAAGTATATAAGGTTTAAGCATATCTGAAAAAAATATTAGATTTGTTGCCATTATCAAATTCCGCTTATAAAGCTCCTTTTGTTGAGGAAGTGCTTTGCAGAAATTAACATTTTACCCAGCATTAACTTTGGAACAGCATCCAGCTCATGCAAATGAAATACTGCCATTTCACTCAAAGAGCTGTTTATTTCTTCTTTGCAATAAAGGAAGTGAGTTCCTAACTCTGCGGGAAACGTATCGCTCTGCCAATGAGGTTTGTAGTTGTACAGAAATATACTGTAGTTCGCCGAGGCCAAAAGCCAAATGAGGTGACCGAAGCCAAAAGAGGTGTCCCTGGGCACTCCCCGCGGCGCTGCGAGGAAGGATGTCTTCTGCAGGACAGTTTTCTCCTGGGGTTGGAAGTCCATCAGCGTGTGGCTCAGGCCACGAAGCCTGGAGCGTAAACGGGTAGTTTGTGTTGCTTTCATCCTGTCTCGAGTTGCTGCTGAGACTGTTATTATTCACCGTTTACCTTCTCAAAATATTGAGCCAATTAGAAAAGCAAATCTCTCATTTGGTGGATGCCCAAGGGTGAAGCTGTAGCGACGTGTGTTCTCTGCAAGTCCTAATCGCGGGTCTCGCAGTTGCATTTGGGACCTCTGGGCTAAGCAAAACCAAATTCCTTTCTGATATATTTTACACCTCAGCCAAGCCACACTGAGTGGCCTCTTTTGACCAGTGTCAAAACCGGGCAGCTGAAGCTGGTCAGTGTTTGGGTGAGAAAAGCAGCAAGAGGGAAGGAAGAGATGGTGCTTGGAGAGCATCACCCCGGGTGGGGAACGAGCGAAGGTCCTGGCTGTTGGCTCAGGCTCGGTTTCTTACACACAGTAAACTGCAAGTGTTTTTATAAAAATGGTGTCTGTAATTCAGAGTGTGAGATACAGACAGATGTTTCTGTGTTTTTTTCCTTGTCATCCCATTGTCAGATGGGTGAGTTTTGGGGTTTATTAAGAATAGAGACAGAACCACTCCCAAGTGCCATCAGTTAAATATTAATCTAAGGTGTTTGTGTTGAAATCCTACATTTTTGTGGTTTGTGCTTTCTTTTCAATTTCAACTAATTGACATACGGCAAAAGTTTGCATGCGTGGGGGTGTATATGTTGGGTGAGAGATTTGAAACGTATGAATGTTATAGTATCAAAAGTCCAAGAAGCTGCTACAATGACATCTACGTGCCAGCATTTTCAACGCATTGCTAACTCTGGTGAAGCCCTTTATTAAGCTCACCCGATGGCTCAGACTGCCTGCTATAGGTACTGTTTCAAATATGATAAGTGGTCTTGCTAAGCCTTCTAAAATAAGTATAACAATCTAACCGGTACCCAATGGGATATCCATCTTGTGTCTGACTACAAGGAATAAATTATGCTCTTACGCTAATAATTGCTCGTGCCTGGATTTGAGGATTACAGCCCTGCAATGCCAGTGATTAGAGCTGGTCTCTGTCTCTGTGCACAGATGCTCCCTGTGATCCACTTTAGTGTCTGCCTATGTGGCTTTTCCACATTGATTGCTCGTTGCCAAAGAAGGCAGACACAGCATCCAATTCTGCAAAAGCATTGCAGGCAGCTACGACCTGATTTAAATTCTGCACAAGATGGGGGACTGGAGAACATATCTTCTGAAAGTTGGGTGTGTCTTAAAAAAAGAAGTAGTCAGAAAGAAATAGTTTGAGAAAATCCAGAGGTGCTAAAAAACCTATAAAATTTCACATAAAATTAAAGAATAAGTCTATTCTGAACTGTTAAAGCAGAGATAAATGATTTTTTTTTAATCTTTAAAGTAATTTCCCTGTGCTCTTTAACAAGAATGGTGACACAGCAACGTAAGAAGTTATGCTCTACGCTTCGCTGCCTATTTTCTCACCCTCAGCTTAAAAATAACAGCTCTGTAGCACCTTCTGTTTTCTCGTGACGTCTACACACACTTTATGAATAATCTTTAGGGGGAACGCTGTGCTTGATGTCTAATTGGGATTTTCCCATCTTATCCAGTGTTGACTTAACCCTGCTTCCACAGAAGTCAAGAGTGAAACGCCCATTGGTTTCAGCGTGAGCAGATTTTGACTTTTCAGAAATGTTCTGCCATATGTGTTCTCCTTTTGGAAGTATCATGTGGTTGCATTTGGCCCATGTAGTGTTTTAGTCACTCAGAAAGAACACGCGGAGTTCCAGCCTGTCCTCACCTGCCCTTGTGATTGCGAGAGCTGAGGGCCTTAGGGAGGTTTTGAGGGCCAAAATTATTGCTGTTGTCCTGTTTTGGGGTTTTTTTGTTTGTATGTTTGTTTATTTTTCTTCTCAGATTTCAGGAAAACATTTCTATTCTAAGAGAAAGGGAATGGAAACATTTCTAATTGGCTGTGAAAAATAAATCTGAAAAAAAAAATTGTTTAACTCAGCCTATATTTTTCATCTACTAATAAGTCATAACACCATTTTTATTTTATCAGTATGATATAATAGAGTATTTTAAAAGGAGTGAAAAATAGTTTGCAATCACAAGTTAAAACAGTCGATTTTAACCTTATTGAAAACTCTCCTAATTTTCTCCCTTTAAAAAAAAAAATAATCATAATTGACACATCTGTGAAACATTTACTTATGGCTGATCGGTATTTTCTGAGGAAAAAAATGTTCCACTGAAAATTTCCATCTGGTTTTAGGGCTTCCCAGTCTTTAATGCATTTAGACCCATCAGTATCAAAGGGAAGCTTAGGAAATCCTCTCGGTTCGTGTTATTTGCTAGGAACTGCTTGAGGGCAAGATGAAGGGCTCTGACTTGAGATCGTAGGTAGCTTTTGTGAAGATATGTGTCTGCAGTCACAGTCTACAGCCTGGTATGATAATGTGAATTTCAGCAGCTGTGAATTAAGAGCACAGCCCATTAAATCTCATGTTCCTCAAGGGTAATAGCCCCGGGCAGAGGGACTGGGTGATCAGACTCATAACTGCTTCAGCCCTCTCACCTGAGTATGTCTGTGATCACGAGCCAGAGCCTTTAGATTCACAGGGTTTTTATATGGCCTAACAGCCTAAAATCATGTGAGAAATCTGTGCAAGAGGAAGGATTCAAAACTAATCCTACCTGGGTCCAAGGTTAATGTCCTTTCCTCTGGATTATCTTTCTTAGTAGTATCTCTATCCTCCCATCTGCTTAGTCATCTGTAAGGTAAGGTGAGGATGCTCGGGAGAGCTCTTCTCTAGAGAAAGGAATAAGCAAATTAAGGAGACAAATGCAGTTAATCTGTGCTTTCTCCCACATTCCTTGTGCTGTGTCCTGCTGTCACTGTGTGTCTCCACTCTAGTCAGTGAGGGACTTGAATTGGACATGTTATGGCCTTTAGGCACGTTTCCTGATCTAGATCTGCCAGTTAAAGGATTTGCTGTCCACCTAATGTAACTCCATGTGCCATCGAGCTTTCCCAGGACTTTGTGAAAAGTGAATTCCTGTCTTCATGTCACATGGTTGTCCTGGTTTAAACACACCAGTTTGAGCAATGTGAGTTGGAAGGAGAGTCAGCTTGTGACTTTCAAAAATGTGCAAATCACCCCCCCCCAAAATTGTCTAAGACATTTTAATGGTATTTCAGCTGAAGTTCCATGAAAAGTGCAAAGAATAACACTCCTTTGCCTAAAAATAAAGTCCCAAACCAAACAAACCCATAATAAATAAATACTTGCCAAGAGTCATAAAAATCTTAAACTGTGATTTAATATCCTGTCTCCCTTTGTCTTAGTGGAAAAGGTCATATAGATGAAAGACATCTGCTGTTGTATCTTGAATTTCAGGACAGGACTAAGTCCTATTCTTGGCGCTTTCTTTTTTTTTTTGGGGGGGGGGGGTGGTGGTGAGCAAATTGCCATGAATTCCTTCTTTCCAGTTGTCTTAATGTTTCAGTTCTTGAAGCAGATGAACAGGCCTGTAACCAGTGATTTCAAATGCCAGGCTGCATCCCTTCTATTTTATTCTTCAGAGATGAATGGATGCCTGTGTCAGCACTGGGTGAAAGACATCCAGCTATGATGGAGCTCATCAGCGTGAGCAGGAGGTTCTGGCCAAAGCCAAGTCCTGGTGGCAGCTTATGGTGAAACTTTGACCATGATCAAGTCAACCAACAAAGGATTTCTTCTTTATATCCCAGAGGACGTCTATCTTAGTGAATTAAGTATAGCCATGTCAGGAGGGTTGAGCACTGGCACACAGTTGCCCACACTGTTAGGACATTTTGTGGTACAATTTTGGCCTACATCAGGTCCGTATAGGACTTAGGCACAACTTGGTGCAGAGACTGTTCAATATAGGCCAGGAACTGTTTCTAAAACCCCCATATTTGGGTATCCTGGTTGTTGGAGCCTGCATGCAGGAAACATGAGATATTGCCTCATCCTGATGGGAGGCCTAGAAGTCCTTGACACCAGATGACTCTTTGGGCAGGTGGTGCTGGTAGCAAGGGTTTCCTGCTTGCCAAAGGTGTGCAAGTATGCAGAAGAGAATTTAGGGTGGACCAGGGAGAGAGAAGGAAGAAGAGAGAGGGAGCAGGACTTTACAGTCCACTCCTAGAGGCATTTCCCTCAAATGAGAGAAGAGAAGAGCAAGAGGCTCTAGGCCTTTATTTGTAGAGTTGCTTTCAAGAGTTGGAAGGATGTGGAGGGGTAGCAGTTGAGCTTGCAACAGGTGACAGACAGAAGGGGGCATCAAAGGCTGGTGGATGTTAAGTCAGTAAGAGTTTTGAGGTGAAAAGAGGACAAACCTAGAAAACAGAAGCAAGTGGTTAATGCTTGACA
Organism: Scolopax mira; assembly: GCA_004320125.1. Taxonomy (NCBI): domain Eukaryota; kingdom Metazoa; phylum Chordata; class Aves; order Charadriiformes; family Scolopacidae; genus Scolopax; species Scolopax mira. Next base: position 60,617 of record BJBW01004262.1, read on the forward strand.
TGATAGAGATGGACAGAAGTGGGGAAGACAGAAAGACAGGAGATGGCAGGGTGAAAGTGAAGGAAAACAACTGGTCTGACGCACCCTAACTCTTCAATGTTCTTTCCATCTTCATGTTTTTATTAAATCTATTTGAAATGTGGTCAGCTCTGGACAACAGTGCATTTACAGTCCTTGATTTTTCCTGGCAACTTTTTATGGTTTTTCAGTAATACCATCCTCTTTTGAAAAATGGGTCTTCCTCAGAAAGCAGTTGCATTGACGAGTGGGAAAATTGTGACTCTCTGGAGCCATAGAAATGTGAAATCCTAGCCCTTGCTGAAAGCAAAGGCAGCATCCCCAGCGACATCAATGGGCCCAGGATGCCAACAGAGTGTGCTTTTGGCTGCTGGAAACTCTTTGGGGATGGGATCTGTGTTCATGCATTGCCTTGTACAAAGAAGCCCTGGATTTGTTGGCCTCCAGGCATTGCAAAAAAGCGAATGTTAAACAACTTGTCCTGTGAGCAGTGGAAGTAACGAAACATTAGCGCCATTGGATTCACTGGTGTCTGTCTGGTAAAGGATGAGTGTCAGCCTTTTTCTCAGGAAGTCCTTTTGCTCTCTCCATCTGCTTGTTCTCCTCCTAGCAGTAGGAAGGTGGTGTGCAGCTCCCTTGAGAAGTGACCAAGAGTCTGGAGTTGGTGGGGGGGCTCCAGAGCACACACAGCAACACCCTGTGCTTTGTCTCTACAAACCTGGGATGCCTAAAACCAACGCAGTAAATAGACAATAAGGAATCCTTTTCCCTCTAGTGTCTGGCAGTCCTAGTTATCTTAGCTCCTCTGACAGTATCAACTGGAAAACTTTTCAAGAATAATGGCTCTGGTTTTATTTTGCTTTTTTTTTCTAATTAAAACTGTGCATTTAAAGTGTCTGCAATAATTTCTTTTCCCAGTTGTACATGTGGAGTGTCTCGACAGGACTGTAAAAGTCATGCTAATTTATGTGAGGGCAAAATTCATCTTTAAGCGGGAAAAGCCTTTGCTATTTTTGTTTGCAAAATGCTTTTAGGTTCTTAAGTAGAGGGCACTGCTGAAAAGCCAAGGGATGTGTTGGTTTTATTATTTTTATTAATACACTTTAAAAGCAGCTCAGAAATATTTTACTTGATACCCGAAGCCAAGGCAGCAAAGCACAAACCACTTTGTCATTTATTAACATGAAAAAGTGAAACGAAGTAGGTGCACCTTCTACTTTTTTTCCCCTGACTTTGCTTCTGTACTTCTGGGAGATAAAAATTTCTTTTTTAATAATTGAGAACACTGCCTTTTTAGGCATAAAATACAAATAATTTATATTTATTTTTGCTGTCACTGTAAGCACTCTTCCACGTTATTCTCCATGAAAAACTTCCATACCAGGAAGCCTTAGAAACCAGCACTTACTCCAGACACAATCTGCACTTAGAATTTTGTGCAGAGGGGACTCCTCAGTTGGGATCCTTATCTCACCCTCTCTCAAGGGGCTTGTTGAAGGGCTTGCTGGCATGTGTGGCTCCTGCTGAAACCTGCTGGAGCTGTAGGTGCTTGACATAGCTGGACTTGAGTCTCCTATGGTTGAGAACTAGTTCTGCTCTTGAGACACTAGTCAGGCTGCAGGGCAAGCACTGCCTGTGTTTCACAAGGATTAAATATACAAAAGATAAGGTAAGGCTGAAAGTCTAGCCCTTCTCTTGAAAAAAAAAAAAATCCTGTGTCTTTATGCCCCCTCTGAGGGGACAGAATCCAGTCATTCCATCAAAGACAACCAGGACAATCCTGCTTCAACCTTCGATCCCTGACACCCCGTGTCCCCCGTTGCTGTGGGAGAGGCCGAGCGTGGGTCCATGCCCATCTGCAGATCTTTCCCATGACGACTGTTTTCAGCTGGGGTCCTGTTTTTGTTGTCATTTAAAAATGTAATTTAGAATGTTAACTTCAGCCAGCTGAAATTATTTCCCTTTTGCCCCCTTACTGGGGAGGTTTATAAATATCGAGTTACACAGGAAGCAAATTCTCTCGTTATCAGATTGTTCTGTAGTCACTTTTCTTTTCCTCAAAAGCATAATGGCGAGCTTTATCAGTGCTCAGTCATTTGTTTCCTATTAAACACAAGTGATTAAGATACTGTTTGGCTCACTGGGAAGAGTTACTGACCTGTTTTGTCTGTAAACGTAGCTTTAAATTAGGAGACACCTGAAACTGGTAGGAAGTGAGTATTAATTGGGTTCAAGTTCCATAAGCACAGATTGCAGTTTCCCAGTGGGATGTGGTAAATAGCTGTCACCAAAATAATATTAATTACATTATCTCCCAGAGAGGTCCCAAGAGGTGCTAAAATAGCACATTGTGCCACTTGGGCTCAGATGCTTAGACATGAAGATCTGTGTGTGCTGCTGGGTTGCTTTGAGTTTGCTGCGTCGTGGGAGAAGCTGAGTGAGATAAGGAGGCTTGGATTTTCTGGGTAATTGCTTGGGGTTTTGCTCTCGTGAGTTTAAAATCAGAATACTATCTAAAGCAAAGGCTGATTATTTTGTTTTCTTCTCTGACGCCCTGAAAGGAGCGATAGTAACAATAGAAAATATGGATTTTTTTAAACACCTGAATAGAAAGAGGCCAGGTACCTCCCTGCAGGTCAGACCACTCTTTGCAGAATGTCAGGCAAACTGGGACTGCCTAAAAGCCCCTTAGCCCTTTAGGACCATGTTAAGTCTTCAGGGAGACTGTTTAGCCCCACAGACCCAGCAGCCTTCCTCCCCTGGGTGTTGATGAGCAGCAGAAGCAAGAAGCAAGCAAATCTAGGGGTCAATGACAGGTTGTCACTGATTTCTCCATTGTTAATTGAAGCTCAGCAAGCTGGATTCACGCGGGATATAAGTACACCAGCCTTGGAGCTAGAATTGACTCTGACCTGATAATCAGACTTTTCCATCTGGGCTAGAAAAACATGAACCTGGTGGTTTGTTAGGGACATGCTGGCAGACACTTAAAGACAGCAATGCTAAAGGCACCATTATAATTAGCTCAGTCAGAGACTGAGCACATAGATTTACTTGAAAACCAGTGTGTCTGTTCCCTGGTCGACGTGACCTCTGTGGAAATACACTGCTGAAAGAATATTTAGACTTTAGACACCTAATTCAATGTTACACATCCTTGTTGACAGTGTTACATATTACCGCTATTAATTACAGGTATCAACGTGTACCATAATGAGGGAAAGACTTACGACATAAGAAGTCACTTTACAGATCTCAGTAGCTGACTGGTAGGTCGATGCTCTAGTTTTTAAAACTCAGAAAGTGCTTGTTCCTTGTTTAGGCAGCTTAAATTAAACACCAGAGGGGTTCACGGATATTAGGGTGAACGGGAAAGATGTGCCCTTCAGTCTGTTTCACAACAGCTCAAACCTAACTTATCCACATGAAAACAAAGGGAAGCTTTCATCCTTCTTCCTACTACTCCACTTCAAAATCTGAATTGAAATGAGATTGAGCAACAGAAAGAAACTAAGTAGACTTTATTCTTCACTGCGGAAGAAGTTGTTTCAATAGAAAACTGTTAGCCAGCTTCACAAAATGCCACTTAACTGGGTAAAAAAGGTCCCCTAGTATTTCCCGGTTTCATTATTCCCCCAATGATGACACTTTCTGCTCAAAGATGCATTGCTGAACAGGAGTTATAAAAGACAATGAAAGAGGAGGGAAAATGTAAAGAAAAATTTAGCTTTCTATAATAACTTTTAGTATTTATTTTTTCTGTTGCTCTTGATTTTTCTTCAAAACAGGAAGAAACAGGCTCCAACTGTTCTTTGTGGTGCAACTCACACTCCCTCAATTTATTTTTTTTTAACACTTGTTACATTCAGAGATCTGGATCTGATTTTATTGTAAATATGAGAAAACAATCGTTCTTTCCAATGCTAGCAGGACAACCTGTGGCTGCTCTGCTGGGCCCAGAAGGTTCTGGTTTGTGCCCGAGTCAGCAGCGGTTTCCTCCATTGACTGCGTTTGACCCGCGCTGCTCTGGAGGGCTGGGGCTGGCAACAATCTCAGCTCCAGCCATCAAAACATTCCTTTGTGGCCAAGTGCCCTTCTGCTTTCTCTGAAATATCTGGTGTCAGTTTTAACAAGAGGGGAAACAGACGTTTGTCACCATTAATTCGTCGGACAATTAAGCTAGTGATCTCTGACCTCCTGCCATTATTGGCTTTCAGAGCTAGGGTAAAGACCCCGCAGATATCTGTTCTCTGTCATTCCCTGTGAGCTGCCCTAGTATTTTATTTACTCAAAGGCTTAGCTTTTGCCCACCACCAGCCAAATATATATATGCTTCATAATAAAAATTGCTAATAAGCTGTCCCAGACAGCGACATTAATCTCCAAGCGAGGATAACAGAAAGCCAAAGGAACAACTGGCTGTCAGGAAAGCATTGTGAATGGGAATTATACATTTATTTAGATTTACATATGTATTAGAAGTGTCTGTCCCTGGCTGCAGCTGCTTTTGATGCATTGTGCCAGCTTGGGCATCTGAACCAGAGCCAGGATCTTCACACCAGGAGGTGTGGATGGTGTGGGATCGCTCTATGATGATGTTTTCTTCTTCCTTCATCTTCCAGGTTATGAACTTACCTAGGTTTTGCTCTCTCCTGGAGTCCCCAGTGGTAGGATCGTTGTTAGCTGTGCCCTGTTTCCATGCTGCTCCCGGAGGGTCATTGGCCCAAATCAAGACCTTGTTTTAATTCTGTCCCTGGGGCTGCGGGGGAGGGGGGGGAAACAAGTGGAAGAGCAGGAGTTGATGAGCACTAAGGAAATAGTTAATCCATCCCTGGCACGAAAGCTGCTGTTTTGTGTTTACTAAGATGGTGCTCACCTCTGCCAGCTCTCGGGGTGGGTGTGTGGGTGGGTGGGAGAGGAGATCGGGCCAGCTGCTTGCATCATCTGACGCTTACGCCATGCAGCCTTCAAGCCTTGTTTTTCAACCTCTGCTTTTGAAGCACTTCATGAGCTCATTGGAGGAACCCTCTGCCTTTTGCTCCGCGGCAACTTTCCTCTTTTTTTTTTCTTTTTTTTTGTTGTTGTTGTGTCTTCTACCTCCTCATTTTCTCCTTTTTATTTCTGCTTTCCTTCTTGGGTCCTTCAGCTGGTAGCTATAGTAACGCCGGGGGATATGACCCACTCCCCTGCAGTGCCCTGGCACCCTCTCCTAAAGGGGTTTCTCCAAACAACTGGGACAGCCTTAGCCTGGGAGCCGGCTCCATCCTGCTTGCTATTTGCAGCTGCAAACCCACACTATACTGTGGCAGAAGGAATGAGTCACTGGCAGAGCAATCTGTTACATCAGATAATCACCGATTACCTCCATTAACCTGGATCCCTTCTGTAACCTTTTACAATAACGATCCCAAATGCTGACACATCCAATTGTGTTACCATCAGTGTCTTGGGCTGTCAGTGATTTTTGAGGACAATGTTTTCGATGGTTTCGGGGGTGGGTTAGCAGGGTGTGACAGCAAGATCTGAAGAAAGGAGCTGTTGGTATGTTGTTGCTGGACAAGATGATGGGGCCAAAACCAGACTTTGTAGCTAAGGGGAAGAATTTACATAAAATGCAGAGTAAAGCCTCTTTGCTTGTTTTTGCCCCCATTGTTTCCTTGCCCCTGTGATCTTAACCCTTCCATCCTCCTGGCACCAGTCGTACCCCTTTCCTCAAACAGAAAGTGGCCCAATCTGAAACACGTTTTACAATGTTGTACTTCTCTTCCTGGCTGACTTGGGAAACAAAAGGGCTGAAGTATCACAGGAGAGATGTTCCTCTAAAACAGTTGTGGCAGTGTAGACCATACACATGTTCTCAGGAAGTTCCCAGCCTAGTTTTCACAGTATTTAACTGAAAAGTGTTGAGAGAGAAGGGTGAATCAAGCCAGGCATCATTGATGGATACTTCTTATGGCTGTTGGGATATCTTCCTGCATCATAAGATAATGTAATGGTCTTTTAGACCACTGCAAAAATACAGAAACATGATAAATACAGAAACAAGATAAATATGTATGGGGCACCTGACAACACTTCCTCCATGCCCTCCTTACTCAAGTGTCCACATCAGCACCTTTGCTGGGCCAGGCTCTCTGGTGGGATTGAATGGGGGAGGAGAGACTGTGGTAATGCAGCCATTTGACAGAGTATTTGTAGGCACAGGCAGCACAAAGGGGCTACAGAGTCACTTTGATTCAGGCTCTGTATAGCTGACACCTGTGTCCCATCTCTAAACATTTGAGGTTTGCCCGTCTGCCTGCTGGAGAGCAGGACTGAGGACTCAGGTGGACAATCTAAATGCCTGAGAGACTTGCTCTTCTGCTTCTTTTGTGAGACTCTACACTGTTTCTTTCTTGCTTTTCTGGTGGCTGTTTTCCTGACTCAGACATAAACCATCTAAAGTGAAAGAGCGTCTGTTATTTATGTACGGAAAGAAAAACACATCTGGATTTCTGGGTTCTTATCAGAGCATCTCGAAGCTTTACCAATTCTACCAATTAGGTAGAACTAATAAATCAGTCAGGCCTAATAAAACAGCCTAATAAAAAACCATTAATTTTTCATGACGTTTACTACAATCCTTTTCTTTAGCCCTGTTGGTAAGTTTATTTAGGTGAGGGCAGAAAAACAGAAGAGAACATAATTCTCAGAGCTTGGCTACAGACTGCTGATAGGAACGCACTTGAATTCTCACCTCCCATCCAGCTGGATCGCCTCCCCACAGTTCAGAAATACTCCTTATAAAACTCAAATGTCAGGAGCACAGAGGCTAAGTTCTTTTTTTAGAGACTGCAGAACTATTTGCAGGAGAAAAAGCCCACACAGCTCTTACACAGGGACAGACCAAACCCACGTCGTTCCCTGCTCAAGGCTGGGTTTTTCATGTTCACCCTCTAGAACTGGCACCAGAGATTTCAGAAGAGCCCCATGTGTTGCCTGTACCGGGGCCAGGCTTCCTTGTGTGTTTTTTCTGCCTGTCTTGTGCTGCTCGTTGTGTCACTAAACATCAGAACTGCATGATGTGGAGCCACAAATTGGCAAAGCCTTCTTAGATTTCTAGTCATTTCTCTCAGTGAGGGAGTGTGTAGTGATAGGACCAAGGGTAATGGCTTTAAACTGAAAGAGGAGAAATTTAGATTGGATTCTTTCCAATGAGGGTGGTGAGAGCCTGGCCCAGGTTGCTCAGAGAAGTTCTGGCTGCCCCATCCCTGGAGGGGTTCAAGGCCAGGCTGGAGGGGGCTTGGAGCAACCTGGTCTGGTGGGAGGTGTCCCTGCCCAGGGCAGGGGGGTTAGAACTCAATCATCTTTAAAGTCCCTTCCAACCCAAACTATTCTATGACCCACAAGTCCTTCAAGGTATTTTGGCTTTAGGGATCAGCCTAAGAACATTTTGGCTGCTTGAGGAAAGACACTGAATTCAGGAGCAGTAAACATGCTGCTGGGCAACCTACATGAGTAATGGACAACGCATGGACTATATATGAGTGATGAGTTGCATTTGCAGGTTTTGGGGTTGGAGGCATTGGTTAACAGCTTGCATACATGTCACTACAAATGGGTAATAAATATACAGAACAGGTCATAAGTTTAAAAAGCCGTTGCTTAAAGAGGAGTTCCTTCCTGGAAAGATGTTATCAAGTCCTATTCAAGCAGGATTTCTGGAGCAGGGATTTGCATTCTTTCTTTGGAAGAATGGGAAACAGGTCTCCTACAGTCAATGTAAATCGCAGCTGTACAAATTAAGTTAAGGGAACTGGTAAGGAATGTGGGAATTAGATTCACTTGAACATTCAGATAAGGGGAGGCCACGTTCCTTGTTTAAGTGTTGTGCGCTTCAAAACATGTGATGGTTGAGAACATTTCTGACAAAAGAATCTTCCTTTCTGAGAATGAAGATTTGTCAAAAATGAAAGGGTTTGCAGGAAGGTGTCTACTTAAAAGAAGAAAAGGATTTGCTTTTTCTAGCTTCTTTTTGACAATATAGAAGCATCATTTTAACAAAGTAAAGGATGTCAATTTACAGTACCCATTTTGTTCCAATGATATAATATATCTTAATACTCTATTTGATGTGTTCTATGATAATGTTTTGACGTTAGAGAACTGAGATGACTCAAATGTTATCAAAATGAAATGGTTTAATGTCTTTAAATCAGAATTTTCTAGAACTTTGAAATACTCACTCTCAGCTCCAGTTTGAAGGAAAACTCCTCTGAGATCTTTAGCATTTGTAGCAGAGCAATAACCTCGTTCAAAAGGTTGGTCTCCTAGATGATCACTATCAATAGTGATCCTTGATACTGAAGTGTTGCAGAAAAATACTTTCTGTTATGTACACTAAAGATGAACAAAATTTCTTCATACTTCCCAGGTTCAGACATCATAGCCTCTGTATGTTCCTCCAAGGGACCTTACAGGTCCAAAACCAGCTTCCAAAGGAGCACAGTGGCTCTAGAGTCACTTGTTGCTTTGTCTCTTCTGCTTTTATTGCCTAGTACAATGTCAAATATTATCCAGGCTCCTTTCAATTTGAAGCTATCAGCCCAGTTCATCTCAGCAGCCTGTGAACCACCCAATACATGGAAATGCATTCCAAACACCACTAAAGTTACTGGATTTGTGCCAGTCACCCAGTTTACTTTGAGGTCAAGAATAAGAAGTTAAAATTTTTGGCTGTGCTTAATTTTACTATTTTAGATGATAGCTGGTTTTATTTTTATAAGATTTACTTTTTGATTGCTTTTTAAATAGATTGTAAATCTTCAGTGTACTTTGTAACTTCTGGATTATTATTGTTTGTGGCATAAAAGCCAATGATCTCTATTTTCTCATTAATCAGCTGCAGATAAACACAATAGAGCCCAAATGCAAGGCATAAAAGAGAGAGACACCACAATAGACAAATTAAAGGTGCTTACGCAAGGGAAAATTAAACTGCTTCCAGGGAAATGACATCACCAAACAACTCCCTGTTAACATATGTAGCAGCAAAATGTACACCTGGCATATGTCAGCTGGCCCACAAAACCCAAAGGCAACTTGTTGAAATAATCTCAAATGTGCATTAAAAATAGCTAGTGGAGGATGTAGGCAGACTTGGATAGAGTCTTGTGTGCCACAGTTTGGGATGCCCACTCGAGACCAACATGTCTTTTCAGTTCAGATCCTTTCAGTGTGCTCTGCCCAGGCATAAAGGTAGCTTCTGTAAAGACTTCTTTATATTCCTAGAGTTGTACCAAAATGGCCTTGACATACAATAGTCAAGCTCTGAGGATCAGTCTTCAAAGACTAATCCCTCAACTTCTGCTGTCCCTTCAGGATCATGGGTATTATTAAAGCATGTTATTAACATACACGTTACTATTAACATATAAAATGTGTTACTAAAATCATGTTTCAGACACTTATCATTATTTACAGTACTACTTGATCTCTTATTTAAATAATAGGTAGATATTCCGTCAATACTTATTTGTGTATCAACAGTGACTTCTGTAAGCCAATGCTAATAGGACTTTAGATGCCAGTTGTCTGCAAAATGTTTTGCCCTCTGGTCCTTTGGCAACCAGATTGCAAAGCCAGCCTGACGCTGTTAGGGAGAAGCTTGCATTTTTTGCTTATGAAATTCCCATCTCTGTGATTCTGAAGGCATAAACATGAAATACATCTGCTGTTCATTTCCAAAAAGCAATGGGGTGGTTTACACAGGGGTTGTCGGATGCTGTGTTTGCAGCAGCAGCCAGATGATTTATGTACAAACATGCTATGACAGCGGGGCAGATGGGCACAAACCCGTTGTCACGGTCTGTGACTATTCAGGGAGTCACGTTCATCAGCAAAGGCTGCAGGAGATAAAGGCAGATTAGCATCGATGAGAGGAGCTGTGCAACGTGATTCTCTTTTGTGGGCATGTTGTGGACTTCCTGTTATATCTTATAAACCAGAGCCTCTAAAGACTGGTTCACAGAGACATCACATTCCAGTGGATGGTGGGCACCTACCTGCTTTTGAAAATCCAACCCTCTTACTCTTCTCCTTTTCTTTGGAATGGCATGGAAGGGGATTCATAAAGAGCTTCTTAATGTGCTTGTTTTAAGCACAAGTTAGCCTGGCGTATCATCTAGGATCTTGTAAGGATAAAGTAGAGGTCCTGAGCTTTTTTTCTGTTTTCACAGATGAGAAGGGGAGTACAAAAGACAGACAGAAGCAATGTCTTCCATTGTTTGAAAATAAACTGTTTTTATTTGCTGAGTGTACGTGGGACTAATATAAAGGAAGAGTGGTGAACCTGGGTGGACTTCCACGTGAAGCAGGTCTAAGAAGGGTGAAACAGTTTGCCTGAGAGGCCAGATGCATTAGGTATGAAAAATTCTTAACAAAAAATGATGGGCTAAGTTTTATTCATGTTGTCGCATTAGGAAAAGACACTCCAGGAAAATAAGCAGTTTAAAATTGGTATTCATTTTCTTCACAAATATGCAATTAATGTCTGGGACTCACACCCACATGAGGCAAAAGGACATGCAACAGTCCAAGGCATTTACTAGCCTGAATTTAAATAGCAAGGATTTTAAAAAAGAAAAAGAAAATTTGGAAGTAGTATACCTTCATGCTTTGTTGGCCATATCTTATTAATAGTATATGGAAAAAGTTCCTGATTTCCAAATACTTTAGAAACAGCTTTCTAAGATCTTTCTCTGAAGCTGCCTGTGGTCTGTCCTGTACTTGACAAACCATTTGTTTAATCTAACATGGCAATTTCATAAATACCATAAAGCTGCATATGCTTTGATGGGAGAGAGCAAGTAAAGGAAGACTGGCAAGAGGAAGAGGAGAAATATAAACTTCTTTTGAGTGGAAATAGGATACTAACCATGATGTTTGGATTTTTAAGGGTTTTTTGAGTTTGTTTCACTGCTTTCACGTGCTGTGTAATCAAGGCCTTGTAATCAGAGCGTCCAGAGCTTCGTACTCTTGTTGGGAAGGACTTGGATGAGAGCCTGGCTACTGTTGTGAAATGGAAGACGCAGTAGTTGTCCTTCAGCAATCTGTGGATAGTTTACCTAAATTGTGGGTTAACCAGATTGCAGATAATACAGCTGAAGACAATGAAATTTTTGGCCATCTTGGGTCAGCCAGGCCTGGCAGCAGGAGGTATGATGGACACTTGTCAACTTGGGCAAGAACAGCTTGGGTTGAAGCTAGCTTAGCCGTGCTTTAAAGCCACCTTGGGTGGTGGCATGAGGCACAAGTGAATATGCTACAGGCATGATGCTGGGATGAATTCACCCATCATTATGTTAAACTCTATGTCATAAAATATCTTTAATCAGCTGAGTAGGAGCACAGCTTGATCCTGTCGTTAGCAGGATTAACAGGCTTAAAGCCTTGGCTTCAGCTCCTTGCTTTGTCTCTGATTTCTCATGTAATTTTGGACAAGGCACTTAATATCTCACTGGCTTAATGATGTGCAGGTACTTTCCTACCTCCTCTGGGTGTTAGGAGAGTAAGTATATCCTGAATAATGGATGCAAAAAGAAATAGGCACCTAAGGCTAAGTGTAGCTCGTGCTTGCAAATGTTTGACATGTGTGCCTCTGGTTCTGTCTCTCTCCTTGCAGAGATCAGAGCTAGATTTGCCATCCAGCATCATAAGAGGATATGAAAAGTGCCATGTATTTTTCAGTAGGTAGGATGTAGAGCAAATGCTTTTGTTTCCTGTAGGACTGGTTGACATGTTAGAGAATTAGCTTCAGTCCTCAGTTTTCAAAGGCTGAGTTGTTAAGTTCATGCAAGGGAGTGGAGCTGAGATTTCATGCTGTTGCTGGGAGCTCACCTTTTGTCATCATCAACAAACCACGATTTTAAAGCAGTCAGACCCTCCAACACCACATGATGGAACTCACATCTCAAACATGGCATGTCTGTCAAGTCTTGCTCTGAGAAGCTGCCTTGAAGGTTGTGAATCCTTCTGTCCAGAACAGACAGTGCAAAGGCAGCAATCAAGGCAATGTGTGAAAAACTTCCCTTTGCAACCTGCACAATTAGTGACCTCTTCAGAGAAACCTCCCCTTTTAGCTTTTAGCTCTGCTAGACAATTTACCCTGCCTCAGCTGTCGCACTGCATTATGTCCTTCAGACCCCCTAGAATTAACATTTGGAGCCAGCAAGCACTGCTGGCTCCACAAGAAAAGCTGAGAGCGGAAAGGTCAGGTCGATTAAAGCAGTTGATCAGAATCTTTAACATAAAGACGTCACAGGCAAAACACTAACGCTACTTCACGCTCAGCTAAGAGCAAATGATTCATCAGGCAAGGCTGCTTATTTTTGGAGGATGGCCACAAAAGAGAAGCAACACGCTGGCTGTATCGATCACGGTCGTAACAGGGAACCACAGAACCCTTCTCCAGTTGTGATGGAAATTTAATGTCAGAAATACATCATCCAATGTAAATATATCAATATGTATTTTGCATTGACCAGGTTTGAAAAGCATTCTGGCCCAGCTTAGCAGAATCGTTTCATCTCTGCACAAATCTCAGAGCTGTCACTGAGAGCAAAGGGCCATTTTGCAGTGCTCTGCGTGATTTGATGCTGGTAAAGATGCCAGCATTTTGCGAGGACTTGTGGAAAGGTGCCTGGAGAAGCAGGAGGGCTCTGAAATCTCCAGTGCTTTGGTCTGGAGCGTAGACCTTCAATTGGTGAAGATGTACGAGTGCTGAGTGGATGCAGCCTTACTTCTGCTGCCTCCCGTATCCAGAAATGATTTGAAATCCCATTCCAGCAGGCACCACTGCCCAAGCAGCTGCACACAGCTTCTGCTGCCTCCAGTGTCTTCTCCTACCTTCAGCAGAGAGCTCCTGCCTGCCCCCTTAAAGAGCACAGGGGGTCTTTGCAGTAGGAGAGATGCATATTTCTACATGGAGGTGGGATGAGCTGCTCTGGGAGCTGGGAGTCTGAGGAAAGAATCCAGAAACCCAGATTCAAACCCTGTGGCTCACAAAGGGGGATCATTCTGCTGCAACAGCAGCCCAGCTGTTTGCCTCCCCCTTCTTGCCCTCCTCTTCCTTCCCATCCCTCCCCCAGTGCTAACAAATATATATTTAATTCATTTAATTCCCATGGAGGTTTGGCGTTAAGGCATAGAACTCAAAGTTTACAAGAAAAATGAGTGTGAGGAAAAACATGAAGCAATAGTTCAGGGAAGAAAATGCAGCCAAAGAGAACAACTGGCAGAGAGAAGGAAATGGGAATTCCTGGAGGAAGGATGATTCCCCAGAGGAGCGTGTGAAGGGAGGGGGCAGAGAAGTGTAAGTGCAGTGTGATGAGACGTAAGGGCAGGAGCACCAAGGAGTGCTATATTCCTGATAGTCTAAACAAGCTCGTTCCTTCATGGCTAGTGCAGATATCTCCACGCTCCAGTGCACAAGGTAGACAGACAATAAATTCCTGTCAATAAGGTGTTTAACGTAATTCAAGGCAAGCTCTGCAATGACAAAACCATTGGTCACCAAAAGCAAAGGAATGAAAGGTGAGACGCAGAATTTCATTGAATTTCACTGAATTTTTAGAGTTGGAAGGGACCATAGAGATCATCTAGTCCAACTGCCCCGCTGAAACAGACTTGCCCAGAGCCAGAGCACATCACTCAGGGCTGCATCCAGGGGGGTCTTGAAAACCTCCAGAGAAGGGGACTCCACGACTCTGTCACCCTCACTGTGAAGCAGTTTTTTCTCATATTTGAGTGGAACCTCCTATGTTCCAACTTCTGCCCGTTACCCCTCGTCCTCTCACTGGCAACCACTGAAAAGAGTCTGGCTCCCTCCTCCTTCAACCCACCCTTTAGGTACTTATAGGCATTAATAAGGTCTCTCCTCAGCCTTCTCTTCTCCAGGCTAAAGAGTCCCAGCTCTCTCAGCCTTTCCTCATGAGGGAGATGCTCCAATCCAGAAGAAACACTCCACAGAGAGCGATGCTTCACAATTTTTTTTCAAGGCTCCTGTTTTCTCTGTAACGGTCTGGTACCTTTTGAGTCAACGCTTTCCTAGTTTAGCCTGCAATCCATGTAGGACCCAACACACCCTCAGTCTGCAATTGTGACTCTGCCAGCCCCTCTACAGAATTAACTCTGAATTAGTCATTTGACGTGCCAGCGCATGTAGAATAGACTCGAGTGAATCAGATTTTGTGTGCAGGGACTGACTTGTAAATACAAGCAGTAAATACAATGACTCGGAGCATCTCAGTCTGCATCTGGGCTTTTGTGTCCAGGGGGACACTCTTTCTCCAGTGGCTCTGCATCCTCTCTGAGCAAGATGGACACACACCCAGGAGCTGGGAATGAAGCCCCCAGCATCACACCACACCTCCTGCCTTCTGCAGTGATTCTGACGTGGCAGCATCAAAAATGGGGAGGCATAAAAGAGAAACCCAGGGGAAGGCTGAAGTAAAAAAGTGCCCAATTACAGTTAAAAAAAAAAAAAAAAAAAAGACAAGCAAAATTTTTAAGAACATCCTCGTAGGCTGAGTGGCTCCAGATCTGAGTGTCCAAAGGGAGGTACAGTGGAAATGCCACCTTTACTGGTCAGAGCCCAGTGCAGAGGGTGTCCTCCTTGCAAACAAGGAGCAGTGGACCAGAGGCAGACCCTCAGAGCTGTGGTCTCTTGTGACAGTTGTGTCAGTGCCCAAGTCCCCCATCCTGAGCTGGCTGGGGTTCTGAGCTATTAATGTAGGAAAACAAATACCACAAGTTTTAAAAAAATGGGGAAAAATATCTTTGCATTGGAGAATGTGGTTGAAAGGGTCTGGCACTCTGATTTGGGAACAGCAATAGAAAGGTCCAAATCAAGACAGCAGATTTTGAAGGTTCTTTTTAAAAAATGCATGAAGGTGAATCATGTTTGGTTTTGCTGCACTGTTGACACAAAGCAGAAAGGGGCACCTGGAAATGAAGAACTGAAAAACTAGAGGAAGAGGAGAGGGGGGAAAAGAAATGGGCATGTGGAGTGGAAGGGAGACAAGGCAAATGTGGGCAGCATGGAAGAGTGACACCAAGAGCAAGTGGCTTGGCTGGATAAGCTCAGATGTGGCATCTAGAAATGCCAGTGATGTTTGCAGCAGGGTATTGATGAAGGGATGTTGGTGAGGTGGATTCATCAGTGTGGAGAGGCTGAGGGTCTTTGACTGGTCCCACCAGAGCTGGAGGAAGCCAGCTCGGTAATTCACCTTGAAGATAATTTCTCTTGGGATGGAATCAGGGCACATCCCAAAACCAGAATGGGGAGATGCAGGTTTAAAAGGTGTGAGCTGCAATTTTACAAGTTTCTTTGACTCTCATGAAATGGCTTGGGGTCGAGGCATTGGGGCAGAGATGATGTGAGAGATGCTCATGAGTTCAGCAGTGTCAACTGAACTGGACCTGGTGGGCCACAAGCCTGAACTCCCAACTTTTAGCAAGCATCTTCTTGCTAAGATCTTCTGCCAGATGCCATCTCTTTGGTCTGTTTCAGCCCAGACAAGCTCAGGCTTCGTCTGTACATCTACCCACAATGTCTCAGCTTTAATTATTAATGATATCCATAAAAACTGTGACTAGTCTGGTCAATTCTGGATTGGGCATAGTCCCCAAAGCAATCTAATCCTGGTATTTCTTTCTTTGCAGGGGGTGGAGGGAAACGCAAAGGCAAAAGCAAAAAGTGGAAGGAAATCCTGAAATTCCCTCACATTAGCCAATGTGAAGATCTCCGAAGAACAATAGGTAAGAGCTTTTCCCTTCTTTGGAAATATTGCATAAATGAAATGGGGTTATCAAAACTGGGTCAGCAGAAGAGCATGAAAGATACTCACCATTAAATGGAATCAGATTAGATGGGTGTGTGATACATATACCTCCTGTGATGCTGCTGTGCAAACTCAACGTTTTCTGGTTCTCAAAGGGATTAGGCAGGAGGGACTGGCATAATACACTTGCAAGGTCTGGCTTGGGGCTAGCAGTGGCCATGCCCTTTGCTTTGCATGCCCAGACTCTCGGAGCCAAAGGGACTTCACCGTTAGACAGGACCTGGCATATGGGGCAGGTGCTTCGACTTGGTACCTACCAGGGCCAACGTGGCTGTAAAAGGACATTCAGAAATTAATCCCCTCATCACATCCTGCGTTCCCTGGTAATAAGTAGCTCTTTATCAGGGAGGAAATGAGACTTGATGAAAGCAGAGACGTTCCTGATGTAGTTGAAGGTTAATATATTAATTATACTCTGGGTATGATGTTCCAAGAAGCAGCCACTGTCCTCTGCCTGGCAGGTTTGCTCAGCAGTACCATCCTCTATTCAAACCACAACACTATCTCATGTAGTTTTTTTATAGGATATGTTAAAAGTTTTTAAATCACTTTTTGTTTTATCGATATGGGCCAAACACTACAGATTTGGAATGGAGCTTAAGTGGCCATTTCCATAACACAGCGTTTCTTCTGCTCATACCTGCCAAAATTCAGCATTCTTTTGACTGCTGCCTGGGCAATTTAGACTAACAGCTATCTCTTTGTGAATTCTCCACTGGAAAGCCCTCTGTTCCTGATCTCACCACAAGAGCTTAACTTCAGCAATTGAGGCCTCTTGCATCCCCTACGCTGACATAAAAACCAGCCACTGGCAATAACTGAATGAAAGACAAGAAACTGTTAACAACTGGGATAGCAGGCAGCATCATTTGTCTGACTTGGGTGAACTCCTGGGGCCTGACTGACACTGCCCTGGCACTATGTACATTCAAAATTCACAGTATGTTTATGCAGAGAAAATATATGGAGTGTTTTGAACCTTTCCATGCTCTCCTTCAGTAACTTCTGCTTCCCTCATCTTCTGCTGCAGAGCTAAAAGGAGGTAAAGAAAGTAGTGGGGGCAGGAGAAAAGACAGTAGGTTTTCCCAGTTTATGGTCACTCTACAGACATACAAACCCTGTAACAATTTGTGAAGGTACAGAACCTGCCGGAAGCAAATCTGACTTAATATATTGTAACTTGCAAATGGAATTCTCTCCGTCTTTCCATCAGTCTTTGTTCCTGTAGGGGAAAATGGCACCCAATAAAATGCTTACTCTTTACAAAGGTGTAATATCTTAAAATGAGTAGTCTTTAAAAAGTCAAGTCTGCCAATGGTTTCTGTTTCTGAAATGCTGTTTCTGGAATTTATTTTTTTTTTTTGGTATCAGCTTTGTCCTAAATGTAATTTGTTTGATTTCTTTTTGTGAATGAATTGTGAAGTAGCAGGGCAAGAGCTCTTATGATGCTCTTGGTGGATTTGGCTTCACTACAGACATTACCTGTTGATTGGGAATTCTAGCAACTGGCCTTTACACAATGGGAAATAAGGTCCAAATCCTTGTTCTGGGAGCATGATTTTTATTGAGTAGCTTTCCCACTGAGCTGGATGTGATTACACAAGAAATGAGGCACTGCTCAGCCTGAGTAAGGTCATCTGTCCTTGCTGGCCCTACCATTTTTCAGTTAATCTACCTGAGGTTGAAACATCCCAGACAAACAGTCACTGTTTATAAACTTCTCCTTGCTCATGGAGGGAATCTGACACACCTTGGATGAGCCAGGCTCTCTGAGTCCACAACATTAATCCATTTGCACATCTGTGGTTGATCTGAGGTGCTTGGGATGGATCTATTGCACATGCAGATTCATTCCACTGAGCTCAGTGTGGCTTTTGAACATCCCAGGCCATGTACCAGTCATTGCAGTCTGGCCTTAAACCTCTCCTTTTATTATCTCTGCTGAGGAAGGTGGGGCTTTGAGCGCCCTGGTCTAGTGGGAGGTGTCCTTGCCCAGGGCAGGGGGATTGGAACTGGATGATCTTTACGATGCCTTCCAGCCTGGACCATTCCATGATTCTATGAAGAACAACTCCCTTGGCTTTAACTCATCTCCATGCATTATTTTCTGCAAGTCCTTTATAAGGATCTCAGGATTTCAGGTGACAAGGTGTCTCTGCAGTTTTTGTGAGGGACTGTACTGACACAGCCTTGAGCCACTGGTCAGCTCTAGGACTTGCAGGGGATCCAATACTTGGCTTATCTGCCCATCAGTCCCTCCCCTAACAACTCCTTAGCCCACTGGTCAGTGTCAATCAAATTTGATAATGAAATAAAGACCCCAGAGAGGCTTTTTCCTCCGATCTCTATGGCAACCAGCAGAGAAGAACAACTTTATACAAGGAAAAGACTACAACCTCAATTCAATGTGTTTGGAAATCAAGACAAATATTGGTAGGCTTTGCTCCTCGCAGACCTCTTTGCTGTGTGTCAGCCTCCCAGCACTTTTGGTCAGACACAATCTTGCCACTTTGCCACATGTTAAAGAACCAAAATCACACCGAGTCTTAGAGGGTTTGCATGAACTGGAGGACGAGGCTGTTGAGGTTTTGTTGTACTCCTCTTTCCTGGATGCTTCCCAAGAGCCTCCGTGGAAAAGCTGGAGGCAGGGATGGGACGGAGCTTTTGATTTAGAGTGGGCATGGACTGCTGTGAAGAAGGGCACGGCTGAGTTTAATGCAGCCCTAAGCCATTGATGGAAAATGTTGCTGATGTAATTGTGGCAGTACAGCCTACGTGTGTGTGTAGGTGCCCACGTTTTGGTGTCAAAACGTGTGTGCTTTTGCACCCCACTAAGGTGTACTGAAAAGAGTCTGTGTCTTAAAAAAAATAGTGTGGTGTGAAAAGAAATCTGTGAAAAACAGGAAGGCTGAAATAAACCAAGGGTCTGCGACCTGTGTTGACACAATTATGAGTCAGTTCATACCTTTTGGTTCCCTCTGTGTTTACAGGAGACTCTGTGTTTGACTATCCATCATCTGGTGTCTTACTGAAAGACTTGCTTAGTGAAGCCCTTTTTTCCCCCCCTTCTTGTGCACAGGAACAAAAATCAAAACACCGTGTTTTGATAAATAAACAAACACTGGAAACATCTCTATTAAAAGTGCCATTTAACCAGGGAGCTATTTTTTTGGATTGCACTTAAAAGCGACTTCTTTTCCCCTTTCTTTTTTGTCCAAAATACGCAACACCTTTTGCGGGAAAATTCAGTGGCCTTCATTGTTTGCTAATTAAATAGGCAAGTGGAACGGGGATGCTACTTTAATACCTTCACTGGGCTCTGAGAGAGCCTTGTATATGTAAACTTGTATACTATGAATGGCTAATGTATGTTTCTATGTGTTTAATCATATTAAAACAACTAGCCATTTCCAGATAAATATTGCCACTAGCGACCCTTAAGATCGATGAAAACTGGTGCTTGAGGCAGTAGTGACAGTGACTCAGGTGGTGGATGATGCTGCGAGTGGATGGTGTTCTGATATCTTGAAAATATAGCTTAGCAGAAGAGAGATGTTTCAAGGGAATGGCAAAACAGCCAGGCACAGCTTTAAAAATTCCTACGTTTGACAAACACAGCATGAAGAGATGCCACAAGTTAGCGATACCCACTACTTTAAACAAAAATATAAGAAAAAAGTTGTCATTTTAAAGGCCAGAGTGTCTTTTTGATGATAAAAGATTCTGGATGTCTGTAAATATTTCTGAATGACGCAAAAGGTTCTGTTGGTTAAAAGTGTGGAATTTTTATTTATTTTGCTCAGACCCATTCTGTGCTTTTTTTCTTCCGTAAAAAAACTGCTTGGGTGAAAGAGTTGATTATTCTGATCTTTGGCAAATTTTCTTTCGCAACTGTCCAAATGCTATATAATAAATCACAATATTTTTTTTCCCCATAGATTGAAGTGTGTGGGGAAACTGCCACAGAATGTGCTGTCTGTTGCATGGAGTGATTTGTTGTATTATTGCAGAAAACTTTAACTCCTTCAGTAAAGCAGTTTCTGGTTGTGCATTGTACTCGGGTAGAAGAAGAACTCTGATGATTCCTCTTCTTAAATATTTATATTCAGTGAGATTTCACAGTCAGAAAGATCGGACCCATTAATACTAATTTTGCCATACTTGATTTAAAAAGAGAAAAAAACCAATCCTCCCTGTGACATTTAACCTCTTACGTGACATTTGTGTTCCATTTATCCAGGGTAAAAGTAGCGTGAGCTTCCAATTCTGGCAGGTTCTTTTCAGCATTGTTAAAAATACACTTCTGTGTGAGAAACGCTTTGTAGAGATGGTGAACAGAGTAAGTGGGACAAAACTGAAGCCACAGAGTTCACATGTTCACTTTTTATAAAAAGCTGGTTCTTTTTTCCCCCCTGCTTTTTTTGTATTGCACTTTTTCAGACATGATCAAGACCTTCACCTGCCTGATTTTTTTTTAGTCACTGTGGAATTGATCTCCCTGGAAGGCGTAGTGATAGTGCAGGCTCTGCAGTGGGATTCAGACCTGCCTAAATGAGGGTTTCTGAGCCGCTGGCGTGGGCACTTGATAGCAATCAAGAAGCAGCAGCGTGGACATCAGTGACAGAGAGATGCTTGAGTGTTTATCCTGCTTCCTAGAAATGCTTTGCAGCCTGCACTGAGCTCCATCCTGTGGCAGGAAGACTGCTACTATACCCCGGGCATCTCCTTGAAAGGTAGCTTGGGCACCTCTGTACATCTTTCATGAAGTCCCACCAGGTGCCTTGCCTTGAGAGGTTTCCCAGTGCTGCAGAGATGAGCACGTGGGCGAGGGAACCTTGGAGAAGGAAAAGTGTGAGTTTCCAGCCTTACTCGTGAGTGTGACAATGTGGCGTATCGATGTTCATTGTAGGATGATGTGACTGTGTGACACCCTGCCCCACTTCATCTGGGGACAGTGTCAGACCTGGGGGGGGGGGATCCCAGGGTCTGAGGCTGTGGGGTGATGGCACTCATGCAGCACAGGCACTGAGATTGGAAAAGAGAAGGCTTCGAAAGCCCCGTCTGATCAAAACCACAAAGATGTAGCCAATTTTCTCTCCACCAAATTCTTCAGCTCTGATGTTTACAGTGATTAAAAAGCAAGGTTTAGAAATGTAATCCTGCAGCCAACAAATAGATCAAAGGAGAGTATTGCAGCTTGGCTTCCTGTAAATAACCAAGCACAACTGGTTATAACTTCTATGACTGTTTTATAGTATCAGTTTGAACACTACACCTAAGGCTGGTGTCATATTTTTGGTTAAAACTAGAGTTTGCACTTGAGAAAATTATTTTTTTCTGTAGAAGGCATCAGATTCCCTTGGAAAAATACTTACATTTTTATGGGAAATTGTTTTTCAACTAGTAGTCAGGATTCTGTGGCATGAAATAACAGAAAGGGGATTTGTCTCCTATTCTCTTTACAAGTGTGCAGGCATACAGGTAGCTGTGTCAGGAAGATGCTGGTGGGGTGTGTGTCCATACAGCCAGAATCGAGTACCCAGCATGGAGCTCTATAACACCTCTGGGAGGCTTGAGGCTTCATGTGAACCTGGGGAACTGGATTCAGTGGACTATCTATTAAAAAAAAAAAAAAATAAATAACATACTCTATCATTGTTATACCGTTCATTGAAATGTGCTTCCAGAAAAATTCATATCATTTAAGGCCAAATCTGGTAAACACATAGTCTCACAAATAATTTTTGTTCAAACAAGGAATCCCTTTAAATACAGTTGACAACAGATGGGGTGGGTTTTTTTTCAGCAATCAGGATTGTGCTTTGCATGAAAATACATTTTCCCACATTGGTGCCCTTAGATAACTGCAGTGTAAGATACATTTCAGTCACTATCAGCAACAGCAAAGTGGTGTTTTGCTGCTGCTCTGGCATCACCCGAGCGTTAGCTCCTCACGGCGGTGTCGGTGTTTGCCAGCAGCCCGGGCTGCCTGTACTTGGGAGATGGTGTGGGGCCATCCCCACCACAGGGGCTCTGCATTGTCCCTTGGGGTCCCACTCACTGTGCCAGGGCTCAAGGGCTGTCGGGGTGCTGGGCTGTGGGTGGTCCCTTTGATGCTGGAGCAGTACCTAAGAGAATATCTTCCCTGGATGAGTTGTCCTCCATGGTTGTGCAGACTTTTTGGGATAACATTAATGCAGAGCAAAACCCCTCAAACCAATTTATTTCTAAAGAAGAAACAAAGTCCTTCCCCTTGACAGTCCCCACTCTCTACACTTCCCTTCCCTCTCACTTCCTTTTTTTCTTTCTTCCCCAGTAGATATAACTTTCCCATTTCTTCCTTGAACCAAAAGGTCTCTGTTGCTCCTTCAAAGTACAGCTTATGCAATCTTTCCAGCATAGACCTTGCCTTCACCAGTACCCTGTAGTTTCTTGGATTTGACGTGCTGTCCCATATCATGAATACATCTAAATTAAATTAGATAGTCTTCAGGGGCAGGAACTGGCCACATGATAGAAACTGTTCCAGCACATGAAATGATACGGCTGACGTCAAAACCATATTGTTTGTTTACAAACCCACAGTCGGTCCAGTTCCTTTCTTTAAAATCCTTCAGATTCAACTATAATTCTATCATAAACATAGGTTTCTCCTGCTCTAATGATGGACAAACAGAGCAATGTTTGGTGCCCTTGCAAGATTAGCTGTCTCCAGTTTATAGCGATGGGTGGAATTGAGAAGGGTTGGGGTTTTTTTTCGCTTGCAAATTTTTTTTAATGCCATCACAGAAAGTATGTGAAAAACAAGCTGGTTTATGCATCTAGTGAGACTCAAAACTAACACTGGGCGAACAGGCTGCTTGCAGGCTGCTTGTACTTGACAGCTTCCAGGACGGGAAGGGGACGCAGGGGAAATGAGTTGAAATGATCTCAACCCACGTTCTATTTACAGAATTTATTTCACAAGACTTAATCCATCAAGTATTACCTTGGCAGTGGCAGCCCAGACAGAAACCAAGACAGACGTTGCTATTCTCCATAAAGAACAGGCAGCAAATCCACATCTCCTTAGCAAACAGTGAGTCCACACCAGTCTTCATTCAATAGAAAGTCTCCTAAGGAAGAAATATTAGCACTAAACCTCTATGTTTTTATTTTGTGGCAAAACCCTCTCTATTTGGTGCAATAAATTAGTCCAGAAATTAAGAAGAAAAAAATAATCCACCACACACTTTGTATTATTTCCAAAAGTTATTGTAGGATATGCAGAAAAGGAATTAGCAGAGAATATATCTCTTAAAGATCCATTTCATCTCTCACTGAAAATAGAAGTAGATATTGTGAGCTGCAGGGTTTTTCATTATCTTATTAGGTAATATGAGACATTAAGGCTAATTAATACTTATGCAGTGATTTGGAATTGTAATGCTATAGAAGTGCTCACGGGTCCTGTTAAATAGTAGTACTTGGTTGTTAAGGAAATTTGTTTTAAAACCAATTTAGCATTTGCTGGATATGGGGAATATGAGTTAGGGCTACATTAATGATAAAAACTTATTCTCTCCCCACTGAACTCATAATTTTGCTACTGGCAGAGATGAAGAGAAGGTGGCAGGGTAACACACCAAGCCTTTGGTGTGGTTGACTCAGTTCAGCGCTGCTGGAGTCAGTGAGAAAGTTTCCCTTATATTAAATTGTACAGGAACCCTCTTGTAATGCAAAGAGAGAGCTGTGGGGAGGGAAAAGAGAGGGAAAAGATCTGCCAGACCTACACAGGGCACTCATGGGATGAGTAGTCTGAAATCCTCGTGTGAAACCCTGGAGACTTTCAGGGAGGGATGGGATTAACCTACGTTAGTGCTTGTCGAGGAAAGTAGCTCATTTGGAGTAGTTGGTAGAGGAAACATTATTTTGCCTTGGCTTCTGCAAGTGGTTATAGGTGCCTCTAGGACTGTGGCTGGGCTTTGTCTTAGGCTTTGCTAGAAACAGTCATGCTAGAAATATGGCACACTGAAACGCTGCAGGTCAGCGAGGATGCACATAAGAGACAGCCCTTGGTTGAAACTTTTTGCAGCCATTCAAAAAAATAGCTTTTCGAATTAATAGTGTGCACTAGAAAAGTGGAGTTATTATTCTGGTTAAAACATGAAACCCAACTGTTGTGGGGTTTGTTTTTTTTCCTCCTTCCATGCCCTTCTTTGGTAGAAAAGGGGCAGGAGAAAAAGGATCATCCCATTCTTTAAAATTAAGTGTTAGTCTTTATTTTTACTAAAGTCCCTCAAAGTCCATAAAATATTTTGAGTGAAGAAAGTCACATTTTATATATATGCTATCTTGAATATTTGCAAAATATAAAAGCAATCTTGTACTTATTTTTTCAATTTTATTTCTATCTTTGTAGCACTTATTTTACTGGAGCACTCTGCCACAAAGTGTACTTCTTTGGCACGAGGTGTTCTTCCTTTGTTGTGAAGGTCCTTGATCTGTGCACTTCAGCTCCACTGGAGGAGTTTTTTTTTTTCCTGACAATGCAAATGGACAATAAAATGAATGTAAATACAATATTTCAGTTTTAAATATAATGTAAGGCACTGCAAATTGTTTTGTGGGTTAACAGGGTTGGTATTTGTACTCCTTGTAAATCCACATCTGAGGCAAGACCCCAGATAAATTGCCTTAGTCCAAATCTGGCACATTATTATCCTATTGCCCTTGATTTCTGGCTTTTGAGGAAAGGAGAGGTTGAAAGCCTTCAGGGTAATCCCACACATACCTTTTAATTCTGGTTTTGAGACATAGTGTGGGGGAATTCACATGGGGAAGGTTAAAAGCCTGATTTTTGGTGGTTTGGCTGAATCCCTGAAGTCATTAAGAGATTCAATTTATTTTTCAGGTAATCACTATATCCTGCTTTGAAAACATCCTAGAGGTGGAAATTGGAACTATTTCTCTGTGCTCTGTAGATCAGAAATTGGGGCATGGCCATGAATTCTGCTAAATATTGATATTGAAATAGAACCCCCACTTGGCAGAGTCAAAGCAGGAGTTATGAGACCATTTTTGAATAGACTTCCTGGTTATGCCAGTACTTTTATTTACTTATTAATCACATTTTTACCATGCTCAATCAATGCCAGGGAATTCTAAGACAAGTAAAATAAACTCTCTACCCTAAACTGTTGTCACTTAGATGAAGTAATGGAAAGGATGAGTGAAAGTCCAATGTAGGGAAAGGAAACAAAATTATAGAGCAAGATGGTATAATGCAAACTATGAAAAGTCTCCTGACTTTGGGGAAGAAGGTAGGTTGCTATTTTATTTTTCTGAAGAGCTCTCTGTTGTCCCGGAATTGGTAAAGTTCAGTGTAAAAATGGGTCAACAAAAAGTCTGAACTCTTGTAATCCTTAAAAAATATGTTATGGACCAAGTCACAATTAAATTTAGTACATTAAGAAAAATGCGAAGGCTTTTCCCTTTCCAGAAGAATAATTAACTCCAAAAGATGGGAAGTCTCTATGGTATTAAATGACCTATAAAAATATAATCTGTGCAAAGTTACAAACTTCTTTGTACCTGCCAGATTGCCCATCCTCCTGCCCTGCACCAGCATTATATTTGCACAGTGGCACCCTGAGGGTCTCTTCACGTCACACTGATTTTCTGAGCTCTCACTCAGAGAAGTTAGGACAAGGTGGTGTTGACAGATTGGTGAAGGCTGTTCTCCTGAGCAACAGGACCTGGCTCAACTACGTATAAGTATTTGCAATGTTGAAACAGCCCTCTATAAGTAAGTGCTTTCAGGCTTTCATAACTTCTGGTTCAAATTATTTTTGGCATTTGTAAACATGGTTTATGGAGAAAAAAATGGTTTTGAGCACAGGAAGAATTTGGTGTAAGTCACTTCAGTCCAGACAAACAATATGCAACACTTGTGTATCACTTTCATCACATTTGACCTTTCAGCATGAGTATAGTTTGTCCCATGAGGGGTGACTTCAACACACTGAGCCTCCAGTGAGGTCTCAGAAGTAAGTAGAGACACCCAGCGAAGGTACAACTGACTCTAAAACACAAAAGGGAGAAACCTGTGGTGGGGAAGTTACTGAATAGCATGATATACTTAATTTAATGAAGCAAACTATGACATATTCAGGCTTATCAGCTCTCCAACAGCCAAAGCCAACCAAGAACCATGCCACTTCAAGCAAGATCCTTTTCAGATCTCTTTGGCAGAACCTGCTCAGCCTGAGCAAGAGTAACTAGGTGGGATATCTTCTGTGCTGGTGACAGGTTGGGCCCTACATGGGAGGGAGCTAACCTGTCCCTGGGGTGGGAATGGGCCAGCATGGTGTGCTCTGGAGGCCTCTGCATGCACCAGGTCTATTGGCAAGGATGATGGAGAATAGAAGACAGGAGAGTTGGTGGGCTAGGTGGGTGAACTCTGTAAATTACATATGGTTACATCCCCTTTGCATAGTCAGTGGGAGTATTCCTGAGGCCTGTACTGTTTGGCAGAGGAGAAAAAAGCCAGCATGAAAAGAGCAGCTATTAAGCAGCCCTTGTGTTGGGAGTGGACCTCATGACTGTCCTTAGCTCCATGGAGACTTTCTTCCTCCAAGGTAGAGACTCTTCCCTTCTGAGACTGCTTTCATCCCTGCCCAGGAGACTGTGGGTGTCCATGGGGCGCCATAACCTCATTATCTTCTATGGAAAAAATAAAAAAACCCTTCTAAAAATATTGTCTATGCCAGTATTGTCCATGCCAGTGTGACTATGAATCAGTGGTCAGAGCTGCGAGGGAGAATTACAGCCTTTTCTCCCTGTTCTTTGCCATGGACAACCCCTAGTCCTATGACTAGGGCTAATGTCTTTTTTAGACTCTACTTCAAAGTCTCCTCGGGGGCCAGAGCCTTTCTTATGAGTTAAAAATCAACTTGTTTAGGTAAGATCTTAAGGCGTGAAAGGCGGCAACGCGAAGTTTCAAACTCTGCAGAGGAGCTGCCAACGCAAAGGTCACACAAGGTTGTGGTTACTCCCACTGTGAGCTGCAATGGGCTCGGTGCATTAGTACAGACTGGGATTACACCAGGGCCAGCACAGAGAGAGGGAAGACGTGGATCCACCCTGTAGTCCTGTGGTTTTCGCAAGTTTTCTGGCTCTGACCGCCGTTCCAAATCCTCAAGGAGCTCTGATGGAGACCTGCCATCCTGGTTCAAAAAAAGGGATAGGATTGTATTCTCAACAGCACTGTGGAACTACACGGAAAGTAACCATCACCTACAATCAATTACTAGTAAGCACCCATAGACTGCTTGAAATCTTTAAAGATCTCCATAATTGCTCACTGTAACTCACAGTGTAGGTAGGATATTCCCTTATTTTCTTTTTTCTCCTATATAAGACCATTTGAAAACTTGTCCTTTTCCACCCTCAAGGGGAGATTATGTTTTTTTCCTGAGCCCCAGTGATTTTAGCCTTCTCTCTCACTAGTCGCTGGGCAGTGATGATGCTAAATCACATCTCTCCCAAAGCCTTTATCCTTTGTGTAAATTAGCTGATAGCTTCCTTCTACTGATGTAAGTCAGAATTATGTGGAATTCTTCCTCATCTGTTTTTTTTTTCCTCCCATCAGCAAACTAGTATCTCCCTAACAAGTCCCCAGATCTGGCAGTTTTCCAGGGTTTCCCTTTTTGGTAGGCAGCAATAAGGAAGGGAATCTCATCTTGCTGCCAGCTCACCCACTTACAGCATGCATCGGGGAGGGCTCAGAAAACCCTTTCCTTCGACTGCCTCGGAGCAGGGGAGGCACTGGGAGTTCAGCTGGAGGCTCTGCCTGTGAGATATGGGTCATCAAGACTTGAATTAGAGCAAATACACCCCTTTACTTCCTCCCTTTTTTTCCCTTTGTTTAAGTGAATTTAAGTCCTGGTGAGAGGTAGAGCCCAGATGGCCCTTGACAGGGAAATGTGTTTCTCCCCCAGGCAGGTGCAGTCTGATTTCCCTGGCTCTGCTCTGGTCCCTTCCAGGGTGGAGGTACAATGGCAAAAGAGAGGACATTTCAGTGCCTGTGATTGCTCTCTCCTGGCTGGCTCTGAGAGCCTGGCTGCCAGTTGTGGCAGTGGGTTTTGCATAGCTGTGGGGCTGGTACCAGTTCAGCTTGCCAACTGCCAGCATAAGCTGTGTAACTTGCACCTCCACACATGCCGTGCCAGCGTCTGGTTCTCATCTTACAGCCTTTTAAATAATGCACATTTCCAGCTGTCTTCTCCTTCCTCCCCAACTCCAAAGCACGGTTTGTTGGCTTCGTGTGCAGCTCCGAGACGTGTCTCCGGGCTGCAGGTCCGTGGGTGAGGCCAAGCTGGTCAGGAGATTGTGAGATTTGACATCAGCTCATCCCCCAGCGTGATCCTGCCTCGAAGCAGAAGAAACCCTCAGCTGCGAGGAGTCCTGCAGCTTGTGGAATGCTGTAATTAAACAAGCGTCTCCGAAAGAGGTAAAATGGTAGAGGATCTCTGCAGATAACTTGGCAGCTCCCTAATACAGTATTCACAGCTTCAAGTCTCTGAGGGAAAAAAAGACTGAAGAGCCTTTAGAGAGGGTTTCCTAAAGTTCTACTTTCCAGTAGGAATGTAATTGAAGAAGGCTGTGAAGGCTGCAGAAGCACGCTGCTCGCAAGCAGAGGAAAGATTCAATTCCATGTGCTTTGTTTGGGGTAAATTACTGACCTTTGTCTTCAACATTAAAGCCACCTGAAGAAAACCATTCCTAGCATACTGCAAGATGAGTTGCTTTTGCTGGATTCTCTCCTCTGTACAGTGTAATAGTTTAGTATGAATTCAGCGGGAAACAAGGAAAATGAAAGCATAATTCATTTTGAATGGTGTGATGTAAGAGGTGATTTCTTTTAAGGAGCTAGAAGGCAAAGGGATCAGTGTTAAATATTTTAAGTGGGCTCTTGGAACAATCCCTTAATGGAATTTTTTCTCCTCATTCCCTTTACGACTGTAAGATCTATGTTTCCTCCTCATTCTCTCTCTTTTTTTTTATTTTATTTATAGACTTTAAAACCTTAGTCGGGGCAATTTTACTTATCAGGCTATAAAAATCCTCTATCTTCTGTCCCACAAAGTCAATAAGTGTTTGTTTCTTCAGCTCAGTAACAGTTCCCCATTCTGCTTTCTGGGCAGATTTACTCTGTATCGGTAAGATTTCTACCCACTGAGTCAATGTCTCAAGGCACGAGCTCTTCCTGCCCTGCTGCGACTAAACATTGCCTAGAGTAGCCTTATAATTTCCCAAATTACTCGTCCTCCTTCAGAGCCTGGGAAAGCAGATGGACCCTTCAGGATGACCTGGAGGGCACGAAATCCAGGCTGTCAGAACTGAAGTGGGGAAGTGCATTCCAGAGGAGACAACCCTTCCACCAGGAGTGTTTGCAGCTCGGGCTGCTCTCCAGCCCACTCTGCTGAGCTGATACTGAGCTCTTCAAGTGATTGCAAGTGACATGGCCTGGGGCACGGAGACAGCAGATGTCTGGTATTTAGGTTGTTATGGCTCGGTGTTTTCCACTCGAGCTGCAACTCAACTGTTTGCTAATGACAGTCACGGGGACCCCGTGCAGCACAATTCTCCAACAGGGCACCCGGGAAGAAAAATCCATTGAAGAGCATCGTGCTGCTCTCAGTCACTTGAAAGGGGAGATGACATGCAGGAACCTGGCAGGGGCATGAATCACCGGAGAGAGGTCCATATTCACATGTCAAACCCACAGTTTTCTCATCAGTCATAAGGAGAAAACCACTTGACAAATCCAGCCCAGCCCTGAACCTGAGTGACAAAACAGCCCTCCTTCACCTTGGCCTCTCATAAATGCTGGCTTTTTCATGATGTTTTAGTAATTCAGTTTTATTTCTTACCCCAGGTTTATAAGCTCCATTTATGTCCCTGAATCATGCTGGACTGGCCTATCACTCACCAGCCCTAGGGCATATCCAGGGCTGCCCAGATATGATGAACCTTCTGTCCCATCAAAGCTCTGAATATGAAAGAGAGCTAGGAATGACTTGGATCTCCCATGGAGATCCCTGGGGTCAGAGAATCAGTGCTTGGCATTGCTCTGCAGCTTTTGTCACTGAAGAAGGGGAAGTAACGTGCTGTAATAAATATAGCTGACCCATCTGAAAGGACTGCTCTGGACAAATAGTTATCTGTGGCCTAGAGGAGGTTATCAGTCAATACAAGGAATGTGGCCTCTGGGTCATATTTGGAGCTAGAACCAAACAGATCAGGGTTAAAGAGTCTGAGAACAGACAAAGCTATGGCCATGCTAACGGATTGGACTCTAACTCAAGGCAATGGAAAGTGCATCCAAAACTGTAATCTCTTGGGCAGCACAAGGCTGAGATGAGAAGTAAAAAATTAATGCCACCATGCAAAACACATCATGAGAAGGCAAAACCAAATCAAGAACAAAACCAGCACCACAACAGGCACTCTGGTTTTGTACTGGTGGAAGCTCTCGTGATCTCTCGATGAGGTAAACAGAAGCTATTTGGGAACAGCCAGAAGAGAGTGGCAGCATGGGCTCATTGAGAAGCAGCAAGAGCAACTAATGTTTTGAAGGGTTTCACCCAAACTGATGATGAACATGCCGTGGTATTTCACACTGTTGAAGCTGGGATAACCTCATAATCATTTGCTGTCTCAAAGTGTACTTGCACTGTCATTTCATGGTGTCAATCTATTCTGCTTAAACAGAGTGCTACAAAGTCGATCTTACTTGGACCTCTTGGTCTCTAATTTGCGCCAAGTGTAGCTTATGCCCCTATTAATTTTAGAGAAAGGATATATTAAGGCTTCATTTCAGTCATTTCTTCTTATGAATGACCTACTGTAGCTCTTTGAAATTGCTACTCTTACCTGGAACTCAGCTGCCAACTACTCATAACACCAAGAATCGTGGGATCCAAAATTGAAGTCAGTGCTTTCAGTGTAGCTGGGCTGTCATAGAGCTTTGTGGCTCTGATGTGATACTGAACACAAGTAATAAAAAGGGGTTTCTATCTTAACATTGAGAACTGAGAAACTCAGAGTTTGTAATCACTGAATTCTTGCCTGGATTTGAGGAATCCAGGTATATTTCAACTGGAATATGGATACCTACGTGGGAAATTTAAAGCTTAGCAAGCAAAACCATGGCCTTTCTTTTAGAAGTCTTGGGTCTCTGAGAGTACAGGCTGAAGACGTGGTCTATTTCAGGTGATTTCAGTTATTTAACCAAAAAATTACGTGAAGGTTGGAATGAAGAATGAAGGAAAATCTGATAAGAAACTCATGTAGATCAGAAGTTAAAATGCCACATGAAAATGTTTTATTGTGAAAAAAGAGAAGCAAACCATTTAAATTACATGAAATGTCTGATCTGGAGAACTACATAGTAATACTCTTTGCAATGAGTATTATTTTTTGAAAAAAAAATCAGTGAGCTTTGTATGAATTTATGGAGTATCTTGGAACATAGGTTAAGGGACCTTAACTCAAGCAAGGCATTCAGCCATAGCCATGTGATGAATTGTCATCTTAATTCACCTGTTTGCGTGATGGACTGTGAAGGCAAATAAGGAGTGATGAATGTAGGGGCAGCAATTAGATGTAGTCCCATTGATGACTTTTTTCCCCCTGAACATGTGTCAGCCAACCCAAGAATTTCCTACTTACAACTCTTCTGTTCCTCACTTTAAATAAGTGAAAATGTAAATGCATATTTAAATATTTTACTTATAATTGACTTCTGAAGATATATTTCCATAATCTTTTTGGTCAGCAAGCAGCAGTCAGATAAGAAGCACTCTTGAAGAATGTTCTGGTAATACTCTCCACCACCTTTTTTTTCACACAGTCTCTTACACTGATTGAAGCTTATGATTTGAATTCTAGTTTTTCTAAGTGGTAAATCTACTTAACATTTCTTGAAGAAGCAAAATATATTGATACCTAAATGTAAATAATGTAGAATGCATCTACATGTATCCTGAGTGACTGTCAGATGTTGACCAGCATCTAACCTTGTCCATTGTTGCTTTCTGGTTTTGCTCTACTGACAGCCTTTTCAAACCCATTTTGTTTGCTAATTCAGTGTATGACAGAAGGCAGTTGGAGTGTTGATAACACTTCAGCTGTTTTTTGCTTCCTAACACCCCATTGCAAAACTGATGTGCAGGATATGACAAATTGTCTTTCTATCTCCAAGATAGAAATGTCCTTTGACATTAAGAGTATTGGATACATAGGCTTGATACACTTCATTGCCTTCAAGTCTTACCCCATGATTCAGATATTTTTATTTTCCAAGGCATTGGTCATAGTGAACATCACACATTTCTTCCATCTACACAAAATCTCACTACTTCTGTGGATATTTAAGCCTTATAAGCACCGTACTTATTGAAAGTGCTTTTTGATGTCATTGTGTCTAATAGAGAAACATACAAAGAGTATTTAGTTGCATTTTTAAATCTTCTTCTAAGGTGTCTTCTGATAATGGTGGCCTGAAATAACTGGGCACTGGACTTACTGACTTTGGAGGACCCTGACAAGCCTATGAGTAGTAACAGTCTAAATTGTATGTTATTCTCAACAACAACAAATTAATTATATAGCCTACACATTTTTAATAGAAGATTTAAATGTAGATTGATAATACTTACAAGAAAATTATATATTTCTTATGAGTTTCTCCATTAGGTACAATTCCAAGTCTAACCTCAGCAGATGTGGAATAGTGTCTCCAGATGCTCTTAATATTTTCCATTAAACTTTACTGTCAAATTGAACATTCCCTTGTACAAAGTCGTGCTACATCTGTTTGGCTA
Organism: Scolopax mira; assembly: GCA_004320125.1. Taxonomy (NCBI): domain Eukaryota; kingdom Metazoa; phylum Chordata; class Aves; order Charadriiformes; family Scolopacidae; genus Scolopax; species Scolopax mira. The sequence continues at coordinate 93,387 of BJBW01004262.1, forward strand.
CCAGTATTGCTATGAGCTGTGGCAGGCAGAACTTAAAGGACTCTTTTCTACTAACTGCTTCATTATGATTGCGATGATTAATATTTCAATATTCTTCTGAGAATTAAAATTATTTAAAAAGTCAATGATATGGCAGAGTCACTGACCTTGTCTGCAGAGTGTCTTGAAGTCATTTCTGCAAGGTTTTTCAAATCTATTCCATTTCTGTTTAGCTTGTATCTGTGGATGGGCTATTTAAGGAAGATTTTTGTCTAGATACCAAACTTCAAGATCAGTGAACTTCCTTGAGCTTAAGCAGCACAAGAGATTTACAGCTAATTTAAGATAGTGACATTCAGAATAGCAATAGCATTTCTGTTCAAGTCCTTCAATGGTTATCAATGGAAAATAAACAGTTTGGCTGCTATCTCTGCATTTATAGATAGGACAGGATGGGAATATCATGGTATGAGTAAAAACAGGCACACACAAGGCTTGTCTGCACTAGTTTGCAAATGCCTGTGGGGTTCTGTCTGGAGTAACGGAGGTCACACAGAATAAGAGAAAGCCCCAAAGCCTATTTGATTATCACGTTTTTCCAGTCATCGCAACTCTGCTGAATTCAATGGAATTAGACCAGCAAAATTGAACTAAATGCCATGATGAGCCCAGCACTCAATTTTTATATTCTTAAACATAAAAATGGTTGGTGAATTGCCATAAGGCACGCTAGGATTATAACTTTGAAGTTGGAAGGAGCCAACTTGTATTTTTATTTGGATAGGATATATGAAAGGGAAAAATAAGTAAAGGAAGAAAGAGGAGAGACTGGATTAGACTAGATTAGACCAGATTAGATTAGAGGAAGAGAGAGTAGCATGCAAGAAAAGTAAAGTCAGAGAGAGGCAGATAAGTCGACAAGACTAGAAATATTATGTCCTGAGCATGTAAAGCAATAGTAGAGAAAGACAGCAGAAGAAAAGAGTGAGTAGAAAAAGTAGAAATAATAGACAATTATGAAATTCAGTAAATGTGTTTAGTTTTGTCTTAAGGTGAGCCAGCCATACTTGCCATGTTGACTATGTGTTTCAAAAGTGGTTTGGCCGCTCCTAAAAAAAAAAAAAGGGAAAGAAAATTCTCCTAGTCTTTGGCAGAGGATAAGGTGACAACCTTCCAAACACCCAAATTTCCTTTCATTTAAAGTCTGGCATCCAAAAAATGGGGAGGCTGTCGTCACATTATGAGTGAGTTCATCTGAGAGCACGATGGTACACACAAGGCGGGGCCAACAGAACAGGGAGGAAGAGAGGCCTTTTGCAGACAATTTTTTTTTTCTTCTGTGGAACATAGCTGTGACCCTCCAAGGCAAAATACACTTGCATTTATCCCCAAGAAATGTTCTCCGAGTGCTAGGCCACACGTGGTAGTTGTAACCAGGGTCAACTCAATACTTGATGTTGCCCAGGGCTGTGAATTCTGGTCTATGCAGCTTGCCCCATGGGGGACTATGAGATGAGACCTTTTACTTAGACTTGTGTCTGCTCTGCTTGGACATGGGAGTAGATATGGCATTTCTTATTAACAGTAGCATGTTAAATGGAGTGTCCTGGCCAAATTCCAGCCTGGATGTTTATATTCTACTCCCTTAAATGCCGTTGTTGGATCACTATATGGGAGCAACATGCGGCACTTGTCCTTTGCTAGTAATGAATATGCCCCCAACATCTGCTTTATGGAGAGGCACATCAGCTCCCTTCTGAGGACCATGAATTTGCAATTCATGTTAAAAATGATAGCTTGTGCCAGACCTTGTGAATTTTGTTGGTTTTTTTTTTCTTTGTAATCTCAAGGTTTATTTGCTTACTCTTGCAGTATCGTTAATTTTTCTCCAGAGTTAGTGTCCCTGAATTATCACATGATGTATCTCCAGCATGCTGCCGTGTCATGGCTCCCCATAATGGGTGAAGGATAAAAACCACATCTTTTAAATCAGGGCAGTTTCTCAAATGTGTATTTCTTCAAGAGGCTTGTTTAGTCTGTTTCTCTTTTGCCAGAACGTGTGTTTTTAGGGAGTCTCCTCCTTTACCCAAATAAATCATGATTCTCTTTTGCTACATCAATAGTAGCAGCTGAACCTGAGAAGACTTGGAAGGTGCCTCCGACTGGCGTCCAAAAGCAATGAATAGTTATTCTCTAAACCTTTCCACTCACCGGGGCAGGACTGCCTTGTTTTTCTGTGTTTATTCAGTGCCTAGCACCGTGCTCCCCCTCGCAGGACCCTGACCCTGTGCCGTGATTAGGTGCTAGGACAGTAAAATAATCTTTATTAGTAGTAATGTTACAAATTAATAACGGGAAGAGTGAACGAGGAGGCAGGACTTGGCTTTCCCTGCTTTGGGAAGAGTCCTCTGGGAGAGTTGTCAGGCATATCTCTGTTCTGTAAGGATGGCACAGAGGTCTACTCCCCTCTTCTCTTTAAGTGCCATAAGTGAAGTAGCCATTGATTTCCCCTTCTCAAGAGGCTGAGTGGGGTACCCAGAACGCTGTACCCCCTGCTCATGCTACTTTTGATATTAAAACACATGTGTAGGGGTGCTCAAAACTCCACTAGAGTTTCCCTCTTAAGGCTGATAGATAACCCAAACTATTCTCTGATGAATCACAGAGTTCTTCTTCTGCACAGTCTGCTTTGCTGATACTTTTCCCTCTTTGCAAGATGAAACCAGGCATTTATTTCATTTTTTAAAATTTTGATTGAATTACCATATTGTCTAAGTGCAAAGAATGGTAGAAATAACTGAGCTGTGGAATGGTGGCTTGAATCAGCCGTGTCAGGCATATTGAGCTATTAAAAGGTAGCAAGATTCTGGGTGTCACATAAAAGAGACGTGTGCCATGGGGTTGGAGAAACAGTTATAGATCTCATTAAGGCCAAGTACTCGGGCATGCCATTTTATATTTCAGGTTTATTTTTACTTGGAACATAATTAATTCAAGAAGCTAGTTCTGCAGGTTATATTTATAGGTAGCCCTGGGCCCAGGTGAGAAAAGGGAAAGCTGGTCGTTTCCTCATAGTTGGGTTGCAGCGAAGAGAACAATAGTTTCTAAGGGGGGAACTGAAGACTCAAACCATCTTACATAAAGGGACTGGAGGCTGGAGCTCACACATGAGGAACACGGCTTTATATGTCTTCTGAGAGCAACACAACAGCAATATTGTGTTGTAACTTGCACAACACGTAGCTGTTTCCCCTCAGCTTAGTGCACACTATTAGTAGCCGAATTCAACACCACAGCACTAATCCCAAATTCATTGTGTGAAGGAAACACACCCAGCCAACCTCCACTTGCCTTTGTGTCCCTTGACTGACAAACACTAGAGCCGAAAGTCTGGTTTTTTTGCAAGGGGATGGCCCCATTAAGAGGGTCAGGGCTATGTTAAGGCTGATGCTGGTCATGCAACAGGCAGTAAAATGATCTTGCCCCGCAAGTGCTACTTCCTCCTTTTTCTTCTTGACTTCATCTCCACGGATGAGATCAGTGGAAAGGAAGATGGGGAGGGGATAGCGTGGAGATTGCAAAACATGCTGGGAGAAATGTACTTTTCCATGCATGTCCTGCTTGCTGGACTGCACATTCCTCTTTCCCTGATGACAGTATTATGTGCTGGGTTTTGCTGGTAGCTAGGCAGCTTCCCAGAGCAACAAATCCAGGTGCCAATGAAACTTTCCATTGACTGAAGTGGGTTCAAGGGCAGCAGTAACAACTCGCAATTCAGTCTCTTCTGAGGCCACAACACAAGGTCCCATACAATATTTTTAACTGCAAATTATTCCGAAATCTCTCTCAAAACATAATCTGTACTTCATGCTGCGTATCTGTACCAAGGATTTAGAAGGAAAATGGGTTATTAGTACCTAATTTACGTTTTACGTTTTATCCTTCCTGGCAAGTTAAAGCTGTGGTCAATGGTTCGGCCCCAAATGGCCTTTCATTACTGAGGCTGTCCAGACATTCATAACCTTATGAGTCCTTACCAAAGAGGCTCATATTTGTGCCAGAAATATTGAGAGAAGAGAGAGCTCATGCAGAATATGCATAATGTAAGAACTAAATGGAGTTCAAGGAAAGTAAGGTCATATTAGTCCCTGATAAGCAGATAGAGATGCTTAATTATTACAAATCATAAAATTCTACAAAGCATTGCAAAAATCTTATGAAGTTTCTCTTCTTTTTCCTCACATTCTGCTGTTTTATGTTTATCTATTTAGGCTGGAAAAAAATTCTGTAAAAGAAGCTGCTTGTGTTTTGATTCCTATATAACCCTCACAGATAGCATCCTCTTTGAATTTTCCAGTCGAGCCTTCTGAACTCAGTGAGACTACTCACAGGTCAAGGTCTTAAAACATCAGCAGGCAGGACAGAACTGGCCCTGTAACACATCATAAATCATAAGGATGCTCCTCCCAAAGCTAAACCTCCCGATGCTGTTACTAGTGGGCTGGGTAGCACCATCCGTTATTAAAGTTGCCTAATACTACACATTGTAAAATTAAGGTTTTGCAGGATTATGTAGACTAAAATTTTCCATGCCAGATGTTTTCTGTGCTATATGTTTTATTTTTTTAATTAAAAAACCAACAGGCTGGAAGTGGGAGTGGGAGCCAGGATAATCAGAAAGACAAAGAAGCAGCATCAGTCCACGGAGGGAATGAGCACTGGTGAATGAACATCACTATAGTTATTCCCTTAAATATTCAGGCTAAGCGCAAGATAGTTTATTCCATTTCCAGATGAATTTAATTACACTGCATATTGCTGAGGGAGTTCACAAACGTTAACTGTATTTTGCTGCAACTCATCTACGTAGACATCAAAAAGTCAAAAAGGAAAGAGGCCATCTAGGGTGCATTTTGAGGAAAGATCCCATCTTGAGGATCTCTGAATGCTTTTCCCTCTGGTGAAAGAAACCAGCCACTTCATATTCATGAGATGCAAAGTCTTAGCAGATGTCTCCCAAAGGATGTCTACTTGGAGAGCTGTTGCAGAGCTGCAGGTATGCAGTAAGTTCATGTCCCACTGATACTGCTGTGTACTATCTTGCTGGTGTAGAACAAGTCCTGGAATGAGATGGGAGGAAATTTGGCACCTATTATCTAGAAAGATTGAGGCTGAATGTAGGAGTGGAGAGAACTTTCCCATCTCAGGGGGAACTGGGATGGAGAAGCAGTGCTGCTGGGAAAGATGGAGAGAAGTGAGGGAGCAAAGGTGAAAATAAAAAATGAGGAATCATGGTCCAGAGAGACCCTAGAGCTGAAGATGATCAGCTAACACAATTTACAGCTCCTTTCCCAGCTCCCAGCAGCACAAGTGGATACAGTGACACCCCTGTTTCAGCTCTGCTGGTGTGGGTATCAGGTGGGTGTCAACATGACAAAGTTTCTGATTTGAAGGAAACTTAGGAAAGAGCTCAGGAAAAGCTGTGATAAAAGAACATTCTTCAAGTTGCCAAGAAGAAAGTTCCCAGCCTTCTGTGTAAACTCTTCCTAATGAGCAAGGGCTTCTCTGCTGGTCCACAGAATTTATTTTTTCTTCAGTTTTCCAGTTCCTTTAAAGCTTAGGAAATTAAACACGCAAAAATATGTGTTAAAATGATGAATATCTAAAATGGATTTTGAATTAAGGCTGCCTATGCAGCTTAAATTCATATCTCTGAATGTATCACATGCTTAATTTTCTTCCCCGGGAGCCCTAATGCAGTCAGTTCAAAAGACTGAGTTAGGCTGGGGATGAAACTGGGTTGTCTAATACAGGAGACCAGAATGACTGCCTCATTTACTGCATGACGTAAAAGGTGTGTGATAAATTTAAATAGGGATTTGCAGCATCAAAGGAAATTTTCTCATGGCCAAAGCGGTTGAATAACACACCGGGGAGCTGGACAGGGATACACTCTGGTCAAACTAGGTCTTATGTGATGACTGGCAAGTCACTTAAAATAAGTTTTTTTCCCAGCTGGCCTCTAATTGTGCATGTTTCATTTTCTGAGTAGCTGCCTTGAGATTTTTGGGTCTCAGTAGTGACATCTGCATCTGAAGCAAATGGAAGATTGGTTTTGAACAGAGAGAATAGCGTATAAAGTTAAATACAGGGAAAATCAAGTCTCACCAATCATTGGATATTTTTTACCTTAATCTCCATATGTTTAAGTTCCCCATCTGTAAAATTGGACTAATGACATCCTCTTCATCTCCCAGAGGTGGTGTGAAAATAGATCCATGAATACTTGTGAAGTATTCAAAGGCTACAGTGAAGAATGCCACAGAACGGTCCGTGGGGAAATGAATCACTCTGTCTTCAGAGCAGGCCTGACTGCTGTGCAGTAAATAAAGTCTAGGGCCACACACTGAAACCAGAGGAGAAAACGAAATGCTGAATAGCTGCTCATTAAGTAAGCACTGTCCATTCTGGTGCGTTGAATGAGGCAAAGGTCCTGTGGGAAAACCAGTTTGCAGTGATGTAATTAAAGCCTGAACCAGAAGGCGCACACAGTGAGGAACGGCATTCAGGCTACACGGGCAACATTAATTTAGGTTTTTCCTAGGTTTTGAGGCTTAACTTTGCAACCTCAATCACGTTCCTTTAATAATTTGGGGGGTGTCCATGTAGCGCTACAGCTGAATTCTTCCTTGTGGAATATTTTGTCTTATGAAAAAACACACCAAGTCTGTAATCAAAAGTGAATGTGTTGCGTTACTTCCCGTTTGCTTCCCACGCTGCTCCGGTTAATTGCCGCTTTCCTGCGGGTGGGATGGAGACTGTTGAAGTCCAATGGCCTCAACCATGGGTTGCTTATTCAATGTGGCATGTAAGCAGCAGGGATTTCCTTATCCCTGGCTAGAGACCTGCATACTTTACCTCTTCCATGCAAGTAGGATGAAATTAATCAGTGTTGGTTTTCTCAGCCAGCGAAGAAATTTCAACCACTGCAATGTCAGAGGAGGAAGACTCCTCAAAGGGGACCAGGAGAAAATGCATGAATGAGAAGTTCCTGCCAAGACATGAACACTACGCTTGAGTGTGTCTGAAATGTTGGGCGCAGAGAGTAAATAAGCCCCATGACAGGTCTAGCCTAAATACCCAGCACTTCCATGGCAAGTAGCCCACACTTTCACCAACCTTGGCATCGCGACGAGGATAATATTTTTGCAAGGATGAACTGCACTCGAACAATGTCTCTAATGTTTCAATGTCGCTGCAAACATGCTTTCCTTTCAGATCAGCCACATGGCTCTTCTTTTCCATCCCTTTTTTCCCTTTTCCTTTCATAGAAGTACATTTTATGTGTCTGCTGAAGAGGAAATCCCTGTCTTCTGTGCAATTCCTGGGCTCACCTGAGGACTCGGAAGACAGTGCACCTCAGTCCTGGGAATGTAGGTGTTAACCCTTAGCTGGTGGTTCTTTTCCAGCCTAGCTCCCTGAACTTAGTGTTCCCATATCTCAGTCTCAGGACAATCTGTATATCTTTAAATGTAAAATTTTACAGTATTATTGACTTCCATATTTTATGAACTCCTCCTAGCCAGCATTCCACTCACTAATGAAATAACAGGAGCAGTCTAGCCATGCAGATGGGCCACAGAATACTGCTGGTGAAACAACAGCTTGCTCTAAACATCCAAGCACCAAAAAGCCATATACAGCATCTATCCTACCTGCTCTGGAGGTCATCGTGAAGGTACAAGCACAGGGAGCTACTCTTTTTGGTGGTAGGATTGAAAATAATCTAAGTGGCTGCCCTATAGCAATCCTTTTCCTCAGGAAAAGGGTCTGAAGAGCACTTCAGCTCTGAGCATCACTTGACTTCTATGGACACAAAGCTGATGTTTCACATGGAGAGAAGGTGGTGTCACCCAACTGATAAAAGGCAGCGTGAGCAGTTGCAGAGTTCCCACAGGTAGGAATAAACATGGGCTGAAATTCTTTCAGTACCTTTGGAGGTGATAGTCTGGGCTTCTTGTTCTGCAGATCTGAACACCATTATTTTGTGCTGGTGAACATTTGTGGTTTCATGTTGAAACTTAAGAACCAAAATGGGAAAGGAAATTTAGGAACCAAAGGGAAAAACCACCTTGTAAGGGTGAGAGATTGTCCACATGTGAAATGACAGAAAGAAATGAAAAGAGATAAACTGAAAAAATACAAATACTAGAATAATGTTGAGGATTACAAAAGTGCTCACTTAGTTTCCGTGTGACAACCTGGTTTTCATAAGAATGAAGAGGAAGTTCCCTCTAAAATTGCATTCTTTTTTGTAGACCTCAGTAAGGCCGTTCATGGTTCTTCTGTCTGGAGAGATGCCACACTTATCCATCTCAACAATTTGGTATGAAGAGACCCTTGGTTTTGCAGATTTTCATCCAGAAGGAGAAAAAAATACTTTCCGTTGGCACTCCCCCTCTTGCACAAGTCCATTTGAGTGTACTTGGGGTTTCTAAATGACTTTAGAATCACTTTTCTACTATTCATATCCATTTTACTCAGCAGCTCAGCTCCTTCACACCTACTCAGAGAGCTTGTCATTCAGCAGACAGTTAAATCAGCCTGTGAATACAAATCAAGTCAAAGTCAGTGTCCCTGTTATTACAAGTAGACCACGTGAACTTGGGCCAAAGATGCAGTTAAGTGGTAATTTAACAGTGTTGTCAAAGGCCACCGTTACCCTTTAAAATTGATAAAGGTAATTTTTTTTTCAGTGTATTATTGTCTCTTTGATTATTTAGATTGAGCTTATTTTGCAGTTTTTTAAAGGCTGGCATTGACAAATGCTTAAAAAATAACTTACCAGAGTAGGATTGTGGAGTTTTGTTTATTTCAAGTTTAGGGTTTTAGGAGAAAAATCAAAAGGAAAAAAAAAAAAAAAGATAAATTTAGCAATGAAATAACAACTAACAGCATCTAGTAGTTTGTTAAAGGTCACTAACAAAATGGCTGAGATGTTTAGAAAACTCTCAGTGACTAGTGAATGGCATGCAGAGTTAGTAATCCCTGTGAATAGTTTTATTATGTGCCCGTCAGCAACGTCTGCTGTTTAAATATGCGTTCGTGGAGTGACTGTGCCCGTGGCTTTATGCACTCTGCCGTTTTATTCACCTGGTAAAGGTTTAATCTTGCTGCTTTGGTTTCTACCCAGGCTGGTTTAGAAGCCAAAGAGTAGTTTTGCAGAAGTCTTTTCGTCTTAAGAAAGCGATTCACAAGATGTCTCCTTTAGTTTCCTGGAATCGAGATGTTTATTTTGTGCTATGTACAACAGCAACAGTTCTGTAGATTTCATAACCTTAAACATTCAAATTGCAACTTTTACTGAAATTTTCTTTCAGCACGTATTACTCAGAATATCACCAGGCAGGAGTCTAAATAACAGCACTAGACAGAAAAAACTTCGATATTTCAGTTAAAATCTTTAAGATTGGACATAAAAGTGCAAATAATAAAAATATCTCAGTAGCTACCTTCTTTGAGGACAAATCATCCAGTTCTGTCATCCCAATCCAAAGCAGAACAAAATGAGAACAACCAAGTGTTTGTTCCCCGAATTTCCCAGGGCGCTTCTGAGGTGAGCTTTCATATTTATTTGGGGGATTTTTTCCATTCCTCTGGCCGTGCCGCAGAGACATTGTTGAAAGTGATTTAAGAAGATAAAGACAAACTCCCTTTCTAGTCAGGGTGGTGGTCATGGTTATGGTGTGGGCAGCCCTTCCCCTGGGGCCTCAGAACAAACACCACATTCAAGTGCTGGGAAATTTTGGTGATGGTGCATCTTCTGTGATCAGTGTGAAGCAGTTTGGAAGTCCACTGTGCCCCAGATAGCTTTGTGACCACCATGAAGACAGGAGTTCAGATGCTGTGCTCAGGAAACCTCATCAAAGGCCTCCATCCAGGGGCATGTGCTTATTACTAGTCATTGGAATTTTTGACCTATCAGAAGTGTAATGTACCTGTCCATCTGTCTATCAGCCACTCAGTCCATCTCCCTGCTCTTTTTTGATTTTTTGTTCCGTTTCTTTGCACTGTTATTCTCATGGGTAGCCAAATGCGAAAGGAAGAATGTGTTTAAGAGCATATTACCTAATAACTTTGGTTAAAAAAAGATGTTAAAATATTTCCATTGCACATTTACAATCCAGATTTCCTGACGATAAATCGTGGTGCGTGCGTTTCTGCTCTCGTGCTGATGGTGACTGTGGAGCTGAGGGACAGACTGAGTGTTTTATTCATGTAAATTGTGCTTGACAGAGGTGGGGAAACTAGGCTTGATCAAAGACCCACTGGAATTGGTGGGAATCTTTCATTATTATATCATTGAATCATAGAATGGTTAGAGTTGGAAGGGACCTTAAAGATCATCCAGTTCCAACCCCCCTGCCCTGGGCAGGGACACCTCCCA
>BJBW01004262.1:103819-132874 GCA_004320125.1 Scolopax mira
GGCCTTGAACCCCTCCAGGGATGGGGCAGCCACAACTTCGATCTGTGTCACCTTGATTGTTTTAAGAACTATTTGTTGTCTATCCCTGCACCTTGTATTTCATGCAACCATATCTATTTTTGCTTCCATGATTTAAAAGATCTCGAACATTAATGGCAGGTTCCATCTCTTCAAGCTAAACCTTCTCATAACTCTGCAGTATCAAACTCAAACCCTGAGTTTGAACTCCAGGCGTCATCAGTGACCCACGTGGAAAGGATGCAGTTGCCTGAATGAATAACTTTTAGAAGATACCAGAATTGTTGGAAGAGGGCTGGAATAACTCAGCAGAGTAACTCACATTTTGTTAGGATGAGAATTCGTCTTCCCCTGGCGAATAGCCTGATCTCAGGGCAGAGCATTTGCTCTTTGCCATTTGACTGTGATCCTGGCACAAGACTGATGACAAGATGTCTCCCCTGAGACAGCTGAGGGTCCCTCCCCAAGCTCTGGACCCCACTCGTGTTTTCCTGTGCGGTGACTATATCGGACTTACAGGATCTCATTGATCCTCCTCCTGCAGCTACAAAAAGGGTGGGTGGGTTGTTATCCCTCCTGCCAAAGTCTTTGTCCAAGATCAACAAAGCCACATAGGCCGTTCTGGTTCAAGTGCTCCTGCAAACATATTTATGCAACTGTTTGTGGGATTTGACTTTCAAATAAAATTCCATGAGCAAAGCTTCAATACAGCTGCTTTCCAAAAAACAAATGGGAAGATCCATATATATCACCGAAGTGCATTTCACTGCAAATTTCTTACAATGTTCTCCAAACATTTTTTCCCATATTGGTCCAGCTCTAAGGTTTGGACTGTTTCCATCTTCAGTGTAATGCTGCTGTGATGTGTGGATTTTATCCCTGTACCCTAACACCATGAAAAGAGTGGAAATAAGGAAAGTTACACAAAGAAAACACTGTCTGCATCTGAATAATTACATTAGATGTTCGATGATCAAGAGATTAAATATTGTTTATTTTAAAAAAGACAGCTGACAAGCAGAGAAAATGAAGTTGGCAGGGCTTGAAACCAGTTTGGAGTAATTCCATTGTCTCAAGTAAGCTTGATTGCGTTTGTATTTTTAATTAATTAAACTTGGATAGCCAGTGCCAAAGCAACCTTCGCTGTAACGGCATAGATGAGGGTCTACAAGTCTTTTTTTGTAAAAAATCTTAAATTCAAGGGGAAAAAAATTAACCGAGGCCAAAAAATGTGTTCTTCCCTGGGGCTTCATGTGTAAGGTCTAGAGCTTTCTGCAGCGATGAAGTGCTGGCTTTAACCGCAGACCAGGACGAGCTGCTGTTTAAAATAAGGAATCTATCAAGCCATTATCCTGTCATAAGTCGTAACAATTTCCATATTTTATTAAAAATAAAGAAAGCAGATGAAGTATTTATTGTTAGAGGGAGTGTGCTCTTGCCACCAGCAGCACAACTTCATCGCAGCCCTTGGCTTGGGAGTTTGGGTCCTGCACCTGCGCGGCTCCGGCCCTGCCAAGATCAACACTCTCCAGGACAGGGGCTACGTCGTCATTTTTAATCTCTGGGAAGTGCCAGGTGAAGTTATGGAGCAGTATGGAGCAGTAGAGTGGTTAATGTATAAAAAGGCTCCGCTGTGCTCTCTTGGACTAAATTTCCGCTCCGGGGGGTTTGCATTGCGAGTAAATAGGGAGGAGCCACAGGGCTATCCAGCAGCACTTTGGGCTCACAGGCTTTAATAGCCTTATTCTGGCCACGCTGCTTTGAGGGAGGGCAGTGCTATCAGCCCCATTTTATAAATACAGCCGGCCACCGAGGTCTGCAGGACGCAGAATATTAGTTGTGCTGGTAACTGAATTCCCACAGGAGCCGTGCTGCTTGTGTTGGGTTTTTATAATGTGACTTAACCACCACAGTTCCTGAGAATTTTTGCATGAACTGTAACAAGGCATTTTTATTCCTGCCGTGTGTTCTGGTTTGCCTCACCTTCTAAATGTATTACTGGAGATAGATAGGGAAAATGGAGAGTCCTCAGCATCTCGACAACAGTTTTCCATATTAAAAAAAAAGCGCCAAACCAAACCAAACAACAAACCAATAAAACCCAAACCAAGCAAACCCAAAACCCCAGAAAAAAACAGACAAAAAGGATAAGAAACTTCTCTCCTGTTGCTTCCCCCATTCCTGCAACATTCCTAAGTAGTCACCATGAAAAGGAGATTCCTCACTACTTTACTGTACATGTACTTGGGCAGCTCTACGCTTTAAACAGCAACATTCATGTTTCTTCATCAGAAATGGCCCCATATTTTGAGTTTTTCACTGCGATTACCTGAGTTCCCAGCAAAGTTTATGAAGTTCTGAATGGCCGTGATGCCTCCAGTTCTGAAGGCCATCGAAAAATCAGAAGGTAATAAGTGGGTCTGCAAAAATCTTGATGCAGCCAATCTCAGGATCTTACTTTTGAACATAGGGATTATCTTTTGTATTGGAGCATATTTAAACGAGATGGAAAACCATCTTTTGTAGAATGCAAAAGCTAATAATGTCCCAGCTTTCCAGCTTATTCTGAAATACAAGAGCAACACAGACACTGTTAATAATGCAATCAAAGCAATTTAAATCCTTTTAAAGCATCCACAAAGGAGCCTTTGATAAGAAGCAACTTTCATAAGCCTCAAAGACGAGGCAGTTTAGTATGTACTGTTTATTAAGTTTATACGTAGACAGTGGTAATTCCACTTTCAGATGGAGAAGAGCATATTTATAAGCACTACTGCTAGACTTGCTGGTTTTAAATGAAAAATATATTTAAATTAATATAGCTATAAATGGGGTTATTCAGTGTTTAAAGATGCAATTTGTTTTCCATTAGTACCCTGAATGGACACAAAAAATTTTGTTAACTTTAAAGGCTTTGGTCTTTTATTTTTTTTTGACAAGAAGAAGGAAGTTGCTACAAGTGCAGGCTGTATGGTGGGCTGTGAGAAGCTGTTTAGTTCAGTCATGCTGAATATTTTTTAATCTTGCTTTTAGTTCCTGCTTTTGTCTTCCTTTTCATTGCGTGCGCCTGTAAAGGAGCTTACATGTAGAAAGCAGAGACAAAACTACCAGCAGTGGGTTTCGATTTGGACTAGAGATTTGGGGGAGATTTTTAGCAGCATCTCCCCCAAGTTTGAATAAGGAGAAAGGTTTGTGATTGTGGGACAACTAGCTGAAGTTTCCATCCATCCTGGGGCTGGAGGGCTGGTGGGAATTGCTTTGACAGGCCTCAGCCTCTTGGAAAGCCCACTTTGGGGTTTCCAGGTGTTAAAGAGGATTTCTTAGGTTTGGGTGGGGTCTTTTTGGTGTTTGGGTCTTGGTTTTTGTTTTTTGATGGGTTTTGGTTGGTTGGTTTTTTGTTTGCTTGGGTGGGTGGGTTTTTTAGGCAGCAGAATTACGCTGCATTGGTTCTTACTCAGTTTTAATCCAGGCTGATTTAATGCCAAGGAGAACACAGAATCAGAGGCCAAGTCCAAATTTTCCTGTGCAGCAGCATGGTGCATGTCTTCTTGATGATTCTCCAATGCATTTCTTTGAAATATCTTCTTTTGGGATTCTAGTATATTTAAAAAAAAAAAAAGAAAATAAAATACTACTTAATAGGTAGTACATAAGTGCAATGATTGGCCACACTCGTAATGACCAAAAAGCCAAAAAAAAAAAAAAGTTCCTGACTTTTGTAGACTTGAAAAGTGAGATTTAAATGGAGCTCATCCCTCTGCACAGGCATCTGCAGGAGAAAACCTCACCAGCTGGTTGCAGGTATTGGATTAGTAGCCCTTCAAAATGAGAGCCTCTGCCCAGAAACAGAAGTACAACTTTCCGTAGCAGCCTACCTTAGACACCTGCAGTTTACACTGAACGAAACAGTATCAGAAAAGACTGGTTTTCAACCAAGAGTCATCACCCAATTTTATAGCTCACCACTAACCCATCGAAACCCACAGGCATGTCGCAAAAGGGAAAGAGGAGGGGAGACCTGGTCTCTCTGTAGACCACTGTTTCCAAAATTGCTAAGGTGATATTTATGAGCCAGCAAAACAATGCAAGGTATTTAAATGGGAAATTAAGTTGAAAAAATCTTCACAAGGTACAGGGAGATTTTAATCTAATTAAAATATTTTTCTCCTTTTACTTGAAAGTCAGAGAATTTATCAGCAACAAGTTTCTTTATTACTTTGTTTTGTGTTTTTCACTCCATCAGTGACGTACTTTGATCAGTAAGAAAAGTTATTAATAGGACTGTTTTTCCTAGATGTGTGCTTAGATCTGTTTCAGAACCTCAGCAGAGTGTCTGTTGGGGAACAAATTTGGCCATAGACTTTGAATGGTGATGGTCTTACCTGGGTGCAGGTGTAACTATCTCAGTAAGTTCTGTGTACTGAGTGCTCTTTAAGCAGTATTTCAATACATAAGCTATGAAGTAAAGGAAAAAATGAGTCATTAGAATTTTGAATAAATGATATTTATCTTTATTTATCTTATGACTGTTTATGATGGCATTTTATACAATACCTTTTCTATATTAATCTGTGTCATTACTATGTTAAGGAAGACAAAGAATTCATTTGCCTGTGCACATTATTTGCCAGTGATATTTTTTGAATGAAGAGTTTGGTGTCAGGGAGAAGTGACTGCTTCGGTAGGGCTGTGACCCACCCAGCTCTTCACCCCCGTTTTGGGTGACTTTGCAGGTGTTAAACAGGATTGCGCCAAAGCGTGAGGGTCTGACTACTAAAGATATAGCTCTCAGAGCTGTTTTAGTTACACTTCATCATCATAAGCATATGGTTTCACTTCCAAGTGTTTAACATTTCCATTTCCTCAGGAAATCATTCTTTCTGTTTTTTAAACTTTTGAAACTGGATGGATATTTTTGCTGGCAGGCGGACTGGGAGCGACAGGACGTTGAGCCCCAGCCCAAGGGAGCCCCTGGCTGAGGTACCCGCGATGTTCTCCGTCCCCTCCCTTGGTCCAGCAGCTCCTGAACACAGCTTGGGGTGCTTCAGCCAGGTCTCTGGGGTGCAGCACACTGTTAAAACACTTCTGCTTTCCTTCTTTCCTCATTAAAATAAAACTATGCACTCCTTTCTTCTGCTTTAGCCGAAAGAGATGTTTTTCTTTCTTAGTCACTCCAGGGCCCATGCATCCCAAAAATTAGTTGAGAGCAGACTCCTTTAGCTGACTTAGTGAGGCCAACATCAAGACCAGGGCCTAAGAAAATATTGTGTGTCACCTGCAAGGAATGAAAACAATTGCATCATGCATTTATTGTCTGTATTGGTATATCCAGCACTTAA
Organism: Scolopax mira; assembly: GCA_004320125.1. Classification (NCBI taxonomy): domain Eukaryota; kingdom Metazoa; phylum Chordata; class Aves; order Charadriiformes; family Scolopacidae; genus Scolopax; species Scolopax mira. The sequence goes on from BJBW01004262.1 coordinate 109,177, forward strand.
ACGAACATGACCGAGGAGGGGATGGCTCCAGGGAACTGCTCTGGCTCTTGTGTTTTCTGAGATTATTTTTGGTATTTCCTTTTTCCTCATTACAAACGGGTCCCCCTTCTCACGTGTTGGCCAAGTTACGTACCGTAGGAGGAAGTCCGTGCTCATGTCTTCTTTATGTTTCATTTACCCACATATGTAATAGTGTTTAGCCTCTTTTTTTCTTTTTCTGCTGTACTATAAAGTACAGTTATTGGATGTGCAATTTGCACGCTTATTTAGCTGGTATCACTAGCCCTTTTGTTAGAAAAGCAGCCTCTGCTACAGTGAGTGTCCCCATGTCATAACAACTTTAATAAACTAACTGCTTTTTGTACAAGTGTTGCCACTGTGCATCAACTAGCGCTGTACAAGAGAAAACATAGGACAATCCAGGTGATTAATATGTTTGCTCCTTTGTGTTTTGTTGTGTTACAAGTTCCAAGAGTTGCATTTTTTGCACTGCTTGAGGAGACTGGGGTGGCTTTGGGCTTCTGGAGGGGCTGAGGTTGGGGCTATCACCAGGCAGGCTGTGTGCTACCGGTATTCAGGGTGTGTATTTTATGCCATTTCAGGTTCTCAGAACTGTTAGTTAGTCAAGGCAGCAGAAAACAGCATCAGACAGATGTAGTTCAACAGGTCATGGTTCTGGGGACCATCAAAATCCTGGACATTTCCTGAACAGAAAATGCTGTAGATGTTGGACTTGCTGACCAGTATCTGGGTGGCAGGTGGGCAAGACCACCCAAAGCTGCCTCTTGCGAGAGGAAGGAAGGTGCTTGGCCAGAGCTCTTCAGGAACTGGCCCCTGAGTCATAGAATCATAGAATGGTTTGGGTTGGAAGGGATCTTAAAGATCATCGAGTTCCAACCCCCCTCCCACCAGACCAGGTTGCTCCAAGCCCCATCCAGCCTGGCCTTGAACCTCTCCAGGGATGGGGCAGACACAGCTTCTCTGGGCAACCTGGGCCAGGCTCTCACCACCCTCAGAGAAGAGAATTCCTTCCTAAGGTCTAATCCAAATCTTCCCTCTTTCAGTTTAAAACCATTCCCCTTTGTCCTGCTGCTCCACTCCCTGCTCAAGAGTCCCTTCCCATCTCTCCTGTAGCCCCCTTTAGGTACTGGAAGGGGCTCTAAGGTGTCTCTGGAGCCTTTCTCCAGGCTGAACAACCCCAGCTCTCTCAGCCTGTCCTCATAGGAGATGTTCTTCTTGGAGTGAATGGAGATGAAGGGTGCAGGGCAACAAAGCAAAGGGGAAATAAAAGACATCACACGAGCTACTCCAGGCCTGAGAGAGAAGTAACCAAGGCACTGACAACTTGTGTGGGTTTCGTATGTCTGTTTGCAGTGCTATGTTATGTGTTTAGAAGCTGGTTGTTTCCATAATAACAGCAAGTGCCATATGGCAACGAGGAGGGTGGTGAGAGGAACGCTCAAGGAAACACAGTATGTTGTTTGACATGTGTGTGCTTCTAGAGGAATAACGTGTCTCGAGCGAGTACTGCTGCTCCAAACAGCCTGGGGGAATTGCTGCTCTCACCAGGGAAAATATCCAGAGCCCTCAGCATTTATACTGGTGCAATGCCAGTTAACGATGCCTGCCCTTCTCCCAGGTTTTCCTGCAGATGGTCCCTGTGATGGGAAAAGGGCCTTTTGCTTTACTGGGGGAGATGGTTCTGCATGCACCAGCACAGGGAATGCCATTTAGACATGGCATTTAAGGGGAAATACAGTAAAGGAGTGCTGTGTGAAACTGAATCCAGTGAGATGCCATATGCTCCATCCATTCGTTAATGCTCAGCAGAAATTTTGAAACCTTTGAAAATACATAGTTTGCAGTAATTGTTTAGTAGAGAGTGGGTTGAGCATTTCGCATGATTAGGGGCACTTTGCTACCTATCTAGGAAGCATCCAGGAAGGTCTCCACAAATTCCAGCTTTTCCTACCCTTTAATGTATGACTCACAATTCAAGGAGTTGTAATTTGCTCCCCACATTCCCACAAATGCTGCCAGTCTGAGCGGTACCTTTGCAGAGTGCATACGTTTCCACCACAGGAAAACATGAAATTATTTTTTTTCATAATAGCTGAATGGCTTTTGCGGGACTTTTACCAATATCAGCTCTGCAAAATTGAGCCTCTCTTGTGTGAGTCTTAAAGCCATTAATTACGTTTGTAATTGGATGCCTGAAACGTGGCGGTGGGGAGAAGGTGGGACTTCTGATTTGGGGTCGTAGTTCTGCACTCACTTGCAGTGCTTTAAACTCCTGACCAACCCAAAAGGCAAAGTTCTTCTCATTTTCATGCTTTTCTTCTTCTCTTTATTGCCTCTAGAGAGAGATTACTGCAGCATATGTGAAAAGCAGCCCATCGGAAGGCTTCTCTTCCGGCAGTTCTGTGAAACTCGGCCCGAGCTCGAGTGCTGCATTAGGTTCCTTGACACGGTGGTAAGTCCATTCTTGTGATATTTCGGGGTGCTTTGCAGTGCTCTCCTGACAGTGGAGATTCCCCAAGAAATCTCTGTTTCACGTGATGTGATTTTGTGTCTAACCCAGTGCATGGGGCTGACCCCATCAGCCTCCCAGCATCATTGGGGTTGGTACCAGCCTTGGGGAGCACAAGCCCCCAGAGTGGGGGAAGGACAGGCACCCCAGCACTTTGCTGGCAGAGCCTCCCTTCATGTCAAGGCCCAAGCAGCTGAGCTGCTGTGAGCAATGTCTTTTGATGGGGTGAAGCCTGCCGTGCTGGGAGGCACTGGGAGGAAAGGGAAGATGATGAATGGACTGACAAGAGAAGATGAAGAGTATGATAATACTAATATCTATGTACTTTCATCGGTAGACTTCAGGGTGGTTTTCAGAGGACATCCTGATTGTTATCCTGGTTTTTCAAATAGGCAAACAGGCACAAGGTATAGAATTGGCTTGGTTGAGCTCACCAGGAAACAAATCTGCTCCATTTTCCACCCCAGTGAGCTGTCAGTTAACTGGGCCACTGAGCAAAACCCCACCAGCCCCGGGGGGACCTGATGCTCTTTCCCAATCTGGCAGCACTTGGCCGTGTGTAGCACCAGCAGGAGAAGCTGTTCACAGTGGAAAAGTCTCTCAGTGGCTTTCTTACCGGGAGCCTGCGGAAGGGTAGGGTGTTGATGAGCCAAAAGGCTAAATCAAACCAGAGAGGAAGCTGAACTTGGCACTGCTGAGTGTGAGTGTCTGGGGGACTTCACTCTCTGCCTAACACTGACAGTCAGAAGCAAAAAAACAACAGGAATACATTATTTTTGGTTTGTACCATGGTGAAATTATTCTGAAGTATAGGGAGATGTGAAGATCACACTGAAGTTGTAAGAGTCTGGGAGAGGACGTGTGGTCACTTCAAGTTTATGGCAGTACTGCAGTATCTACAGCAAATCTATGGCATCACAGAAAGCATGGGGTAAAGTCTTATTCAGATCAGTTTCAGCTGGTCACAACTTCTGTTGGATATTTCTAGCGCTGGTTGTGATTTTCCCCAGTGAAAGGTTTAGCCATCGAGGTTCGTGAAGCTGCTACATCTGACAAACACACTGTGCTCAAGGTGGATGGGCAGGAGGACATTTCGGGTACCCTGGGTGTGCTTGTCCTGCATCAAACCAGCATCATCTAGTGAGGCATCTGCCACTGCTGACACACCACGCGCCCGTCTCGGGGGAGGCATGACTGCAGAAATGCCACATAAGGTGTGATGCCTGCAGCCCCGAGGAGACGGGCGACGGCCATCCCTCTAGGAAGCCACAGAAATCCTTTGGGAGACAGCCACAAGAGCTTGCTTCCAAGTGGTTTTAATTTCAGACGGAACAGACAGAGCCATCCTCAGTTCAGAGAGGGTTCACGAGGCGCTGTGTGCTTTTCTCACGCCTCCTCGCAGCGGCAGGCCTCACATTTTGGTTCCAGCAGCGCCCAGGGGCTGGGGGAGAAACAAGCCCACATTGTGCGAGCCCCACACACGCCTGGCAGCACCGCTGAGTCTGAGAGTGGTGATAACATCTGGGCAAAAGGAAATATTGCTGTCCCCTGGTGTGTGTGTGTGTCCCCTCCCCAGTGCCACCAGCCCCAGAGGCCTGCACGATAACCTTCGGGCTGGCGTGTGGTCATGGCAGCAGCATCTCCCAGCCTCTCCCAGCAGTGCTGGCTGCCCAGCCCGCCTCTGGCTGCACGAATTGAGGGCACTGTGTCATTTCATTCTCCCGAAACCCCGTGGAGTGGTGCCAAGCACTGAAATGCCATCTCCTCCCAGCATCCGTGCAGCACAGGCGACACCCGTCCTGCGAAAGCTTGTGGTGGGACTGGCTTTGTTTTAAAGCCCCCTCTCTGAGCAATCCCAGAGCTCAGAGATATCCTCAAATCCGTGGGGAAGAGTGTCGTTTGCACCCACCCCGAGGTTGCTCCTGCAGACTGGAGCTGCCCTGCATACCTTTACTGGGCCAGTGATCTCTCCCAGTTAGGCTGAGGCTAATAGTATGAGAATTTCATCAACAAATTGCCTGGCTGCATGGAGATTGGAATATTTACTCTTTCTCTCTTCTTTTTGACACTAATTTACAGCAGTCTGCTTTGTTTATTGATTTCAAATTCTGTAAAAGCTTGCTCCCAGCCCATGAAAGTCCCTGCATTAGGCAATATTAAGGTCAAGCAACACAGCCCAGAGCCATTAAACTGGATGATTGCTACTGAAATTCACCCAGCGGGGTCACTCAGCGTTGAGTGAGTAGTGGGATTCAGGCCAAGTCCTGTGTTAGGCAAAAAAAGTCCTATAATGAGACCAGAAGTCTGACTTTACAGCCCTATTCTGAGACCACCAGGAATGCGAAACCTTTTGGAGACCACCGGCTGCTGTAACAAGCCCCAAGCAGAAAAAGCCAAGAAGCTTCCATTTTCTTTTGACTTAGTTATTTTTTTAACACAAGATGCAAAACTCAACTCTTGTGTAATATCACATAAAAAGGAAAAAATAATTGAAGGAAATATTTAGCTGTTGGTGAGAGGCTCACAGAGCTTTCTGTCCATCGAGAGGTAGGACCACCTCTTTGTACAGAGCATTTCAATAGGTCACACAGTAAGTCATTGGCAGAAGCCAATAGCTGATGCCTCCCAATTTTTAATACAATTTTTTAATCAGTACACTCAACTACCTGCAAAGAAAGCAAAAATCGGAGCTCCTGGGAGTCAGAAATTCAACGATCTCCCAACAACCTCCATTCTGTACTTACGTGAGACCAAGTTTCACAAGCTTTCTCTCACTCCTCTTCTTCCAAAGACTAGTAAAACCAACCAGATCTTCCAGACCAGAGTATATAAAGAGGAAAAAAAAATTCCCCTCTTTGCTGGACATTTATTTCAACTGTTGGGTGAAATAATTAACCTGGTCTGATGTAGGTTCCTGCAAATCTAATTTTAGCAGCATCTGGGATTTTTTTGTCTGAGGAGTTAAACAGTTGTTAGCTGCTTTCTGAAGAAAAAAGGATTTATATCATTAAATTTTGCATGCACAAGGTGTGTATCTGTCAGTTTTCTCTGAAACCTGTGAATATCTTGGTCAATTTCAACCAATAATTGAGATTAAAGTGCTCAGAGGCATAAAGTTCCTACATGTTTTCTGAGAGCAGTGTTTGAGTAATTAGCACCAATCTATCAATTGTAAAACAGGCTACGAAGATGTGTGATTTGTAAGCAGTAGGGCCCAACAAGAAATGATAAAAATGATAAAAACTAAGAGATGTGGGGCTTCGCAGCACAGTGCTGGTGGAGCTGTGGGTGTTTGGTTCCCACCACTGTGGGACCAGTCCGTGGCCATCAGTGTGGCTGGCTGGCTGGGAAATGGGGCAAGAGCAGCCCCTTCTCCTCGTGGTACAGTAAGGCTCAAAGGACAGAGAACCATCTTTTATTATGGATATTGTGCAATATCCATATGCAAACAATGTGCAAACAATGTCATGACAGAGGTCCTGACCTGATTAGATAAAATATCTGGTAAGAAGTACCGATGGCTGGAGCTCGTGCCTCTGAACGCATCGCATGCTTATCTGTAAACACAAAGATCTCCCATGACTAGTTCACCAGACCTTTTTGTAGCCATTCAGATGAAGGAACTATGTGAACGTAAACTATTATCATTAAATGGAGACGGTTTATGATGAAATCAGCTCCCCTCTAAGCCCTTAACAAAGAATTCACGCGCTGCCCCGAAACACGCTTTGCTGCGCTTACAAATATTTGAGCGACATCATGCAACTTCAGAGCTGTTGAAAGACAGCCATTAAAATAAAGTGTTGGGGGATACATTTCCTGTGCTGAAAGGCAGACAAGTGAGCAGGGAATCTGCTAGCAAGATGCCTTTCCTTCCCTGCAGCCCCTGCCTCCAGCACGAGAAGATTCAGAAGTGACCTCTTGTCCCTGTCCCCTTCTCAACAGCGTGTTCCCCTGGGTGCCACCAGCTCCTGACATTTCCCTCTCCTGTGATTCTTGCATGCTGTTATCATGAAGAGTTTAGCTTCTGGACTCCCTTTCCCGCTTTGTCTAATCACATTCGACATTTTTTAGGCTTTTTTTTTCCCAGGAGAAAGCTTTAAACATGTTAATATGGACCAGATTTAGATTTGACTGGAGGACAACGGGGCTGATTCTAGTCAAGGAGAAAATAACCTGACATTATTTTCTCTTCAACCTGCCCGATGTTATTTCTTTGCACTGAAGTTGCCCAGAAATACATCCTCTGGAGGAAAGTAACCTCCCTGCCTCTCCAGGTTGTTTCTGCTTGTGCTACCTGGGCACGGGGGCTGGGGGTGAGAGGCACGAATCTGCTCGGGTGGACTTTTCAGCTGAATGCTTCACTAGACATTACACTTATCTAGGGTGAAAGGATGAGTGAGCACCCATTTAATGCCATTTGTAAAAACCCTGTCTTGCTGTTAGGGAGATTTCGTTTGGTTAAGTCCCTTACATGGTATATAAACCATCTGTGTATGTGAGTCTTAAAGCTGTTCAAGGCTTTTTCCATCAGAAATGCCAGTTTGTTGATATCAACAAACTCATTAACTCAAAATGTGTTTTTAAACAGTCAAAAGGGCTCTTTTGGCCCTGCATTTAAATATGAAAAATGTGGTTTTGAGTTCACTTTTCATTTAGGATTGCAAGTTATTATGAATCCCAGCTGTTTGGGTTTTGCCTTCCAATTTTCAGTCACAGATTTTAAATCTCCAGCGGAGGCAAGTGCAAGGGCAGTCGCTGGAGCACAGAGCAGTAACAGGAGTCCCAGGAAGGAGTGAGCAGGAGCTGGAGCAGAGGGAGATGCTGGGCAAAGCAGAGGAGGGAGCTGAGAAAGTGGAGGTGTAAAATTGGGACCAAAATGCCACTAGCCTCCTGCAGATGCTCAGAAGGTGCCTCCATCACTCCTGACTTCTACCAAGAAGCTGAAACCTCTCTGGTGGCAGTGTCTGTGCCCACCTCCATCTCATGATGGGTACTGATTTCTGTGGCCATGCTATGCCCCTGCAGGCAACCAGCAGCTACCTCCCATGGGATAGTGTCCTCCAAAATCTGCAGAGAGATCTCTTTGGCTCTGTTTTTCAATTTTCACCTATTTTTAAGCCATGCAATTTCAGGAATTCAAAGAATAATAAGGTGAAAATCGAACACTAGATAATACAACATGTCAGAATTAAGGTTGCTGATGCAAGCCCCTGAGGTGTCCCTGTGCCATTGCCCTGGTGATGCTCTCCATTGGTCACAGATGCCCTCCATCCTTCAAACCTCTTGCTCAGCTGTCCCAGAGCCCACAACTGCATCCCAGAGCCAGCCACAGGCTGGACGTTGCTCCCTTCCCCAGTGGAAGTGTGTTTTCCCATCTGATTTCACTCAGCCCATCCCGAAGGGAAGGACACTTTATACCCCTGGTGCATCCATTCAGCCAGGGTTGCTTCTAGGGAAGCAGCAGCTACCAGAGTAACTACTACCTCTGAAAGAGCAGCCAGAAGAAAAGTTAGCAACAAACAGCAGCCAGCCCACATCCTCTCGCCATTTGGACTGAAGGATCCGCGCCTGCCCACAGAAAGAGCCTTCCCTGCAGCTCGTCCCATGCAGTCAGGGTGATCATAAATCCTCCCCTCATTTATGAGCTATGAATAGGGCCCTGTCTGACCTAACTGGGGCATGGAGAAACTATTAGACTTCAGAGCAGGAGCCTTGAAACACATGCCTGGATTCATCAAAGGAATAATGGAAAATATTTTGTTCCACATGGATTTTAAGTAATGATGTTATTTCTAGCAATTAGGGATTTGCAAACTGTAGCTGTGCTTTTGAGTATTGTGGAAGAAGGGGATGTATCTTGTGATTTAAGCACAAGATTGAGAGTTGAGGACCTTGGTATGCTTCCCAGGCATGCAGCAGATTGAGCCTGGGGACGTCACTCTGTCTGTCTACATGGGCAATCCTTCCTGTAATAACAGTCCGTGGCTGAAAATGTGCCAGTATCTGTTGCTGATAGCTTGGAAGTGGCACCAAAGGGAGAAATAATAAAGAACTTAGAAACAAAATGAAACAGGCTTCTAGTACTGGGGCTACAGTGAAATCAACACTGTTCACAGTTGGAGCTTATGGTTCCTTCTCACATCCTCACTTGTCTGTCACTTCCTACCTTCACCTCCACAGTGTCGCATTTTCTGAGAAAGTCAAATGCAAGTATAATTTCCTTTTATTCCTTCCCAACTATCTTGAGACAGAATTAGATACTCTGGGTGCGTGTGTGTGTGTGCATTTGGCTCTGCATATGTTGGATCCCATCAGGAATTGCATTTCAAAACACTGATCTAATTCCTGCTAAACCTCTTTCTTCTTTTGATCTGACCCGATTTGATTCCTGTTGTACAATTCAGATGGGATATAAAAGTAACAGGTTACCTGTGTCAAAAAAGACATCAAAATTTTCGACGTCTCCCTGGTGCAATTCAAATAGCACATGATGACTTTGAATCAGGTTTTATATACTGGGGAGTCAATATATTACCAGGATCCAGAGTCTAAAAGCAAATGAAAGAGAAAGAAATGGTCACTATTGGATAAATTGTAAGTAGCATTGAATAGAGGACTCAGAAGATCTCCTAGATGCTTCCATGTCAAGGCAATGACAAAGAGTTCTCCTTTCTTGAAGTCTTCTTTCTGCACAGACAGTTACATCTAAATACAATTATTTTCTTTTGTTAAAATACACTGTTTCTGTATTCTCTTATATGAAAAATGCCTAGTTTTTCTGTTGACCTAACCATAAGGTCCAAATAAGATGCAACTTTAACCTTTTAAAAAATTGTTCCTTCTATTACTCTTGCCATTGGTTTGGAGAAGAATGCTGTTAAGATGCTATAAACATTTGCGAGTGTCTGTCTTTAAGAGCTGAAATGACCCATACTCAGATACCATCTAAAAGGACAGGAAATTGGATGAGAGATTTTAAACCCTTGTATTAAGTTTTATGAGAATGTAATCAGTTCATCCCCAAAATGGTCACTAAAAGAGAAATACTGCGCTTGTGGATTTTAGCTTTCGGTGTATTTTTCATCAGCAATACAGGCTTCTCCGTTATTTGCGGTCATTGTCATTTCCCAAACCAAATCAGAGCTCAGTTCTAGATTGTTCAAGCAACCTGCTATGTATATGTCTAAATATGTAGCTTCAGACTTAAGCTGCAACAGCTAAATCAGCCCTGGCCAGAGAGATGGGTAATAGCATTATTACTACATTGTGGTTTCATGTCATTCCTAGGTCTGCTTAGCGAGGGTATCCATTACAGCCTGCCTTCCCATTTACTGCATCAAGTTTGAAGCAGTACATACATCTTCCAGTGGGCAATAGTTCTGAAATTTGTTCTTCCAAGTGTTTGCCAGTTCAGTCTGATTTACCTTTTTTTTCCTTTTTTTTTTTTTTTCTTTTAACTTCCTTCTCATTTATCATCTCAGACAGCTTGTATTGGACCAGGTTGCTTAATTGGTTTGGCAGGACTTTCTGGGAGCCTTATTCAAATGCAAGCAGTCATGAAAGTTGTTAGATTGCCTTCTTTTTTTCTTTTTTTTATGGAAAATATTTTGATCCTAAGGATAAAGCTTTGTGTTCCAGGCAGTGCCAAGTGGGAAGATCTCTAAGAACTTGCTGTCATGTAGCCACTGGGGTACCACGTGTCGTGTGTTTCCTTCGAATGCCTGCCATGGGGCCAAAATTCCATTAATTAATGTGTTACACCAAGGGGAAGATGTAAAGAAATGGGAAGGACATATTTGACTGAAAAGATAATCTACTGAAGCAGCTCACCTGGTGTTTGAAATAGCAGCGTGGCAAGAATTAACAAATATTCACTTTCTCTACTACTCAAAGAAATAACTTTACCTTCTGTGTCCATCTTCCCTTTGAGCAAACCCAAATAAAGTTGTCGTCTCTAGTTACTGGATGTTTTTTGAAAGCTGCCTTGGCAAGACTATAAAATATAAATGACTTACATTTTATTGATGTTAATTAAGAGCCATGGTCTCAGAAAATGCACCACGAGGGTTTGGTCAAAGTATAGTGGAAAGTTTTTAATAGGATTGTGTGTGCAGGTTTTACTTCCATCAGAAATGGCATTTATCCTTCAGATTTTTCAGACAGAGTGTCCTGTTAAAGCCACATCCAAAATGAAGTTATAATGGTGAAATATGGGAGCAAATATTGACTTTTTTTTTTGTGTGTGTATTATATTTGTTCCAGGCAGAATATGAAATTGCTCCAGATGAAAAGCTGGGAGAGAAAGGAAAGGAAATCATGATGAAATACCTCACCCCAGAGGTAAGGGGCAGCCAAAGTGGCATTACCGAAGGAATGCTGCAAGGCACACCTTTGCTAAACAAGGTTGTTAGAGGCTTTGTAAACCAGAGTCCTAAAATTTATGGTGGCAATCTCCTGTGAATAAACCTTCAAGTCTTACACAAAGAGTCAGAGAGAAAAAAAATTATAATCCAATCCAGCAATTGACTTCTAAGGATGAACTTGAGCTTACCAGGGGTTTAATTCATCTGTGGATGGGCAGGAGGTCTCTATGGTCTCTTCTTGGTGTGCAAAGCTCTACTCTGTGGTGTGATGTGAGAGACCTCAGCTGTTATGAACAGATGCCACAATTATTTCCTAACCAGCTCAAAAGAGGTGGTGGCATTTCACATATGGTTGCATAGAATGTACCAGCAAAAATGGTCTTTGATAACCAACACTGTATTTTGGTACACAAATTCCTACTCCCCCACCACCACCATCTGCCCCAGGGTAGTCAGGGACATGGAGGACTGACATGGAACGTGGTGTTTTGGAGCTGAGAGGTGCTGTCACCAGTTCTTGTTTCCACCACTGTTGGTTCTTCAGGGTTGGATCTCGGGACTGTCTCAGGGTTGGAGAGGAGCTCGTGGCAGCAGCTGTGTCCACAGGGTGGCACTCCAAACAGAACCACAAATCTGCTGCTGGAATTCTGGACAGGCTGCACTGGGACGAACCCTTTTTTGGGGGGGTTTCGATCATTTGCTGACCGTGTTTAACCTCTGCAACAAAAGGCCCCGCCAGTAAGCAATAAACATCCAGCTTCAAGCGCGAGAACAATTCTAGGATTTTTCCTAAGTTGCTTTCATAAGAGCAATCAAGATGTACAATTGCTGCTTCAACTGCTTTACAAGACAAATATGTTTGACCTTCAGGAGAATTAATTGCGTTTTTGGCGGGTGTCTTTCTAAAGCATTTAAATGGTACAATATGTTTTCGAGGTGCAGGGGCAGAGCAGACCACTTGCTTATTTTTTTTTCCAGTCAGTCATTTTCCTACAATAAATTTCAATGCATATTTTCGGTTATATCAGACTGCACTTTGGGATCTGGTTTCATTTACTGAGCCTGGCTAGTTTCATGTGCAGCCATTGAGCACTGCCAGTATGAGTTCCTGCTGCCCATTCATTAAGGGCATGAAGTTCCACTGCTTTTTGAATCCACCAAAATGACCTTTTGTCTTAAATTTTCTGTCGACAGAGGAATGAGGAACCGTCCTGGTTTGAGGGACTGAGGGAAATACTAAGGGAAAATATTTCCCATCCCTCTAGTTCTCATCTGGAAATTGAAAAAGGCATTTTGATGATAGCAGGGCTAGTAAAGTGAGAGGAGGATAGTTCTGCTTTGTTTCAGATGGTCTTGGTTCAGGTTTCCAGACACCAAATCCCTTCCTTGCTGTCTCGTGGCACTGCTGCCATCCTTGTCCATTTGCCAGCAGCCCCACAGTGCAGCAGAAGCACATGGAATGGTTTATTGAGGTAAGTGAATGTAAAGCAAAGACTGATCTGAGAGCAGTTGCTTCTTCATCAAGAAAAAGTGGTGTTGTTACAGGAAGGGAAATTACTGAGCCTCCAGAGTTGGAGTTTCCATTCTCTGCCATGCTCTGCACTTCATATTTGACCTGGTTTCTCAGAACATAAAATGGGCACAGGATATTTACAGTCTGTTCTGAAATTTCTGGTATTTGCCAGTTACCTTACCGTCTTTGAGCAGAAGGAAACACAAAGTTGTGCTCCTTCTCTTGTAATCTAAAACTGCTCCCCTCATGGTGGTGCTTTAATGTCCCCATTGGTCTCGCTGCACTTTGTTTTTCTCTTAATGGGAAACTTCTGGTTCTTCCCAGAGGGATGTTAGAGCCTTGTGTAGCAGAACATACTTCCCAGAGGCGAGGTTGGCTGTGCTATAGCAATGGGGTGATTATGAGATTCTCTAACAAGTTTCCTATGCAAGAAACACTTTAAAAACTAGAGAAGGCCTGGATTACTTTAATTTCTTTTAGATACCTAACTAACTATTACACTCAGGTTAGGAGTTCAGATGGCCTACTGTCCTTTCTTGTCAAGAAAGAGAAATAAGAAGCTCCAAAGGACAGATTTTAAGCCAATAGAAGTCAGTGATTTGAAGCCAGGTTAGATGCTTGCAGTCAAGAGGAATGAACCTGGACCCAAATATCCGAATGGAATATCATCCTGACCAGCAAAGAAACCTTTTCATTAGGAGCTGCATTTCTCTATTTAGTTGTCAGTCCCTTGAAAGATCCAAATTGCTGCTGATTCCAAAGTCGTCTGCTTTCAGAGGAACACTTCTTTACTTCTTTTAAGTAGGTGTGTGTCTGTGCTTCAAAGAACCTGATTGTCTTGATATAAAAATAGTGTGACTTTCAGTTTGACTGATAGAATAAAATTATAGGTTTAGTTCTTGGACAGATAATGCAGTCTTATAATGTGAGGAGTATTTTTCCCAGAGTGCAGGATCAGAAGCAAAATGAAAACAAAAAGTAGACTTCACACTCTTTAATATTTATAAATGATTTTTAGTTCTTGCTTGGATTTTTAAATGTCATACATATTTAACATACAATGTGTCAGTATATCATCATTCTAAAGTGCATTCATTTGCATGAGGAACATGAGCTTTATTTAATAAAACATATACTACTTGCACAGCAGAAAGGAAAAGAAAACACTTCCCCAGGTGAATAGACATCACAGCAGCACTTAGAGCCTCGTGTGACGCACGCAGCCACTGTCTGCAAGATGGTGCTACCTGTGGGACCCATGAATTACCGTGTGGAGAGCTCTGTGTGAGAACATTCAGCATCAGCCCTGAGGCCACTAAACAAGCTTGGAATTTGCCAAGACGGTTGAGGGAGGAGGCACTTTTTCAAGAAATCATGATTCAAGCTCTTCGCAGCTTCAACATCCTGAATAGCCCTTACGTGCTCGCTGGGGAAGTTGAGAAAAGGTCTAGCAGTCTTTTGTCATGGTTCACGCCAGGGACAGCATGAGCAGTCCAGGTTTCTACCGTCTTTCTGCCCTACAGGCAACACTGATCACAAATTCTGAATGTGTCTTGGCAACTGGAAGGGAAAATGGGTAACTTAGGCCTCTCATGTAGGAACAAGCTCTCCAGGGATGTGGTAGAGTCCTCTTCACTGGAGGTTTTCAAGATGCTATTGGACAAGGGTCCTAAGTAATCCCATCTAAGCTTCCTTTCCCATGAAAGGTTGCACCAGATGATCTTTAAAGGTCCCTCCCGGCCTGAGCTATTGTATGATTCTCTGTACTCAAGTTCTCATCTAGGAAGACACTAGTATTCCCTCTCTTTTACCTGAAATTCGTTGAAACATTCATATCCAACAGGCAACTCAGAACCATTTGATGGGAGGGAAATGTAAGGAATATGTGTCATCGTCACGCTGAGGATGCTGAAATACAAGTGTTTTCATGGGTTGTGTAGCAGCTTCACTTTATTGGTGTGCAGGAGAGTGAAAACCCACAGAAGAGGTGTCGTGTAGCTGAAGACACCCCACACCCTTGAAACATGCTCTGAAGAATTGTTAACCTACTTCTCTGAGGAGGTCCAACTGCGATGAGCTGGTTGCTCCCTGGGGACCATGTGGGGATCAGAACTGGTGACAGGGTCTTGTCCATTAAGAGGAAGAGACCCAACAAGGCATGTGCCACCTTGACCGTTAAGAGGAAGAGACCCAAGGGGGCATGTACCACTTCAGTGCTGCAATCTGAAGGGAAGTCCACCCGCAGGTTGCTGTGGCTTAACAGGAGCAGTGCAATGGTTGCCACATGGGCAAGATCAAGGTTTCTTGACTACAGTCTTGCTTCTTCAAGAGAGGCTCTAACAGTTTCCGTGAAAAAGGCACTTAAAGCTGCCTTCTTGACTTAATAAGCTCGTAGGGCAAAAGTCCAACCCACAGGAAGTCTAAAATTTCTGAGGTTGTGAAATATGATGGTAAAACTGCTAAAAGGAATTGGTCACAAATATTTCTTTCCTGGCTTTTCCTAATCTGAACAGTTGAGTGGGAATGTTTCATTTTTTTGTTTCCAGTTCTGTCTGTAAATGGAAAAGCCCTCAGTGCTTTGTGGAAGAGTTGAGTTCAACTGGACCCAGCCTGGCAAGTGATATGTTTACCTTTGTACTGCTTTTAAATTAGAGTTTTGCATCTCCATGCAGCATTTTTACCTTCCTGCCTGACAGCTGCCATGCCTTACTCTACTAAATCACTAGCCCATTATTTTCTTTTTCACTGTAAATCACCTTGATATACTTCAAGAGACGCTATATAAAACAAAATTGATTTGAAATGGCTCTTAAGAAGGTCTCCATATGCCATTATAGTTTATATTTGGACTCAGCTGGGTACTAAAAATGTTACCAAATAGGATGTCTAATGTGTATTGTTATCCCCATTAATGTACTTCACAGAATATGAAGAACAGCAACAGTATTAGTTTCCTTATCTGAATTCCTGTTCGGTCTCCTTTCCTCCAGGAAATGCACAGAATAAAGGCCATGCTTGCAATTTCTTTCTTTGCTGCAAGAGGTTGGCTGGACACAGCAATAAACTCCTTACTCCGGTCTAAGGCTAGCAATGGGTATTTTGCTAAATGAAAATATGTCTTTGTTTTTATGAACAATTATAGGATAAGGAAGGGAGGGAAAAGTCCTGTGGAAAGGAAACTGGCTGGTCAGCAGTGCCTGGCCTTCCACTTGTCTGCTGGATAAAACACGTTCTTCTCTCAGATCAGTTTTTTTTGGAGAAGAAAACATCTATGTGATGCGGGTGAGATGAAATTAAAATGATATATGAGCCCTTCTGCTGGACAAAGCCATACAGCTGCATCCAGGCTCCTGCTCACAAACACCCTCTCTTAGCTCTGTGCACTGGCAAAGGGTGTTTTAATTTTTGCACACCATTGCTTTAATCTTGGTGCCGAGGATCTTTGCCTTTGGTTGCTCTCTCCTTGAGATTTCTTTCCCCCCTTCCTATTTTCTCCACCAAAATAAATGCAGACTTCAGCACTTGCACTTCTGAGTGAGTCATCATTGCTGATGGCTAAAGCTTTCTGTCTCCCATAAGGAAAGTTTTGTGTGTCACTTTTTAATGATTCTGGCTGAATACTGGAAGGGCAGGTCATACCGTACCAAGAACTGGATTCAAGTGCTGAGATCTCTTCCTCTAACTGTTAGTTTTGCTAAATGCCTTCTAGGGAGCGTGTTATAATTAGTTTTTGGAGTGGCCAAAACAAAAGCTGAATGTCACTGTAAGGGAAGCTCTGAAAGAAGGAAACATTAAGCTTCTGTAAAACAATCTTTGAGAGTTTAATATGAGAGAGAGGCTTTGTGTTTTGAAAGGTGAGCCTTCAGGGATTGTTTTCTACATTGTTACCTCTCTTGTACAAATTCAGCTTATATCACTTATATCCAGCGAGTCATCTCTGTCCCCCATAAGCTTATTATCTGCTGATAAAAAGCCAACACAATATCACTTTTCACTGGCTACAGTGGATGGTCCCTTAAGGCTTGGTCCAAGAGTTATCTCCACAGCTAGTTTTCAAATTTTTCTAAACCCTGTGCATTTCATTAATGACCCAATTGAAGTAAGCAATGAATGAAGTGCCTGTCTGAACATAGTGTGTTACATGGATTCAGGATGGGCTGGAATTATTTACTTGCTCAGAGTATTATTCACTGTGTCCTTTGGGTTCCTATTAGGAGACTTTTCAGGATGCTAAATACTGAAGTAGAAATCCTGGCCTTACTTGAGCCAAGGAGAGTTTTGCTGCTTTAATTAATTGCCCTGAGACTTTACCCTTTGACTCAATGGATTTCTCATCTCCCCTTTCTATTGACTTCACTACTCTACGGGCACCATTTTAGCCAGAGATGATAGCATTACTTAGGCTTCTGCTTTGCAGCTAGCATAATCAATAGATAATTCAGTCTCCAGAGAAATCAATACATAATTCTTGTTGTTGTTCCAGAGACAGCACGATCAATATCTCTGCTGATCACTATGTCTTAGTCCAGGAAAGTACCTTCTCAATGTACTTTCTGCATAAAATCATCTTTCCAAAGTTCAGTTCTGGGAAAATCTCTGAGGAGCAGAATGGCAGCCTTGTTACTCAAATTAATGCTTTCTAATCAGAATTTATTTTAATAAGCATTCTTCTGTCACTGGGGCCAGGCTGTAATATAGTGTGGCAGAGGAATCTGAAAAATCACAGTGTTGCCTTGATTAGGAGTCCCTTTGCTGTGGTCTCAGACTAAAAGGCATTTTCTCACGGTTTGCTCAAGTCCTATTTCCTCATCCTTTACCCACTGTTTATAATACAAATGTTAGTTAACTAAACACTTTCTGAGGACTTTTGCCTCTTGCAATGGTGCCAAACTGCATGAGAGCCTATGGAAACAATGTGGTGCCTGCTCTGTCCCGGTGATGCTGTCCCAGAATAGGTCCTTGGACGGTCCTGTGTCCTGTCCCCTGGTCCTAAGGAGGGCTGCATTTGCAATGTGTTTGCTCAGACTGGTTGAAGTTTGGTCTGGAATAATTAACTACTCTGCTTTTATACTAAGCAGTGCTATTAATTGAAGCTCTGCTTCTCCTTCCTTATACTTTTTTTTGGAGAGGTTACACTCCCAAGTTCACGTGCTTCCTAACCGTTTGTCATCTGTGGTCAGAAAAATCGTTGGGATGACTTGGTCAGTGGGCAAAAGCTTTCTAGATTCCCTGAGTTTGCTGGAATTACTCTGACTCAAGCCTTTGGAAAATGGAAACTCGCTTCAGCTAATTGATGTCAACCACACATGTAAACCTGGCTCACATCTGTCTGCTGAAGCAGGGCTGGCCCCCCAGGCTGCTGTGACTCCTCTCAGAGATGAGCCAGGGCATCCGAAAGGGCTGAGGACACTGTGTAAATAACAAGCAGTCTGCTCAGGATTATCTGAACAGGAAGGATGTACTTGTCTGCCCTTGGTTAATGAATATCCTCTTTATAGTTTCCTCCTCTCGTTTCCAGGGGGTCATCTTTTCCCTATCACATCTGTATGCCCCTCAGTACTTACACTCAGTTCATATGGATTATCCAGTGGCCAGGAAAGTTACTTCTAAACCTTTAAGGTTCATTCAGCTTTCTCAGAAACAGCCTCTTTTGCCTGAAAATTTTGCCCCACGGGAAAAAGGATTCAGCCTTTTCCAGCTGCCTGAAACTCTGGCTTGCAAGACATCCAGAAACCTGCAAGAGATTATTTTTGTGCATCTGCACAGACTGGCATTAAAACAGACCTCTGGTGAGTCCAGGTGCATTGCAGCCTTGATTGTCCAAACACAGGGAGGCATTTGAATAGGAGAGATGAGGTGCCTCTTTCTGCCCACTGACTACAGGGAGCCCAGGGGGCCTTGGAATGTCTCAGTTTTTAGATGATTAAAGTGCAATGAGCTGGATTCCATGCCAGGTGTAATGCAGAATACACTGATTTACATTGCATGGCGTATCCACATAGGTTTCTGTCCACCATTTCTCAGTAGTACAGGATTCTTTGAACTCCTGACCTCCACAGCCCTTCTGTCTGCCACTTGCAGCAACTTTGCTGCTTGGTTCAGCTTTGGATTTCTGAAGCTAAAAGCATAAGAGGTCAACAAATGTCTCTCTAAGCTCAGGATTCGTTGAGCTAAACTCAGAAGCAGGAATAGGTAACTGTATGTTTGATCCCGACAAAGAAGAGAATAAAGAGGCATGTGATGAAAATGGATGTGAAGTATACCTTATGTCTCACCTGATTCCCTTGTAATAGGAAATTAGGATTCTGGAAAAACATCTAGAGACTTCAGGAGCTGAGGAGCCTCATGAGAATGGGCCAGACAAATTCAAATGAGATGCCTGAAGCTGACAACTTTGGCTGGGGTGATGCAACTAGAAGAAACACTGAGCTAATAATGTTAGAGTGTGTGATTTTAACTTGGAACCAGGAATCACAGCATTACCATAAGGAATGTTTAAATTTCACAGAAAACAAAAATATTTCAATTCATTAAAATATCACTAGATAAGTGTTAAAAAAAAAAAAAAAGAAAAGATGAATGATTTTCAAAAATAATTCTGTTGCTACAAATGATTTAAAAATTAACCAGCATCTTTAAGATGTGGAAATGTGGCACTTCAAACTATTCATGTTTCTTTTTTTTTTTTCCCAGTAATGCAGCCACACTTCCAAAACTCATTTAACCTGCATGCCAAGCCTCAGTTTGTCTGTTAATTTACTATTTTTTAATCAAGCCAGACTCTGACCTGAGTCAAAAATCAAGCGTATACAAGTCGATTGTCCTGGCACAGATGCTGTTTGTCCAACAAACAAAGCTGAGGAAGAGCAGAATATGCCACTGCAAACAGTGTGTCATCTCCTACAATAAATGTCTTCCCTCTCCACCCTTTGCTGATGGTTATTACTGTATGATGGTTAATGGATCATGTGGGACAGGTGATTAGGGAATGACCTGTTTCCAGCAGTGCGAGACAGTGATTTTGTTTGCTTTTGTGGGTGTTTCCAGTCTTTCTCAGAGCAGGCCACTGGTTTCTACCTGATGTGTATTTCATTCACTTCCTAATCCTTTTCAAGGCCTTCCCAAACTCTCTTCTGGGTCTTCATTTCTTCATTTCCTCGGGATTTTGACCTGTTAATGGAAACAGAGGAAAGCAAATTCTGCAAAATCCCCTCTGCAACTGATTCTGCAAAATCCCCTCTGCACTACGGCCACTGACTGGAGCACAGCCTGGATCAGGCTTCTTGCATGAGCTCCCTTCATGCAAAGCAAATAACTCGTGGACTTGAGTGTGAGGAACACTTGTGAAGGGAAGGGTTACTCGTGTTCACTGGCTTAGGTCTAAGAGGAGTGAATTCAAGCAGGGATCTGTTTGTTTTCCTACAAGAAAACCATTCAATAACGTTGAGGTTGTAAATGAGTGTTTATGGATTTAGGGATTTTTTTTAATGGAACAAATGACATTTGGTTTACGAGAGGAAGCCAAGCTCTGACTATTGCAACATAAGGTTACTCTCTAATGTTTAGGCCATCCATCAGTGCGGGAGGACATTAAAAGGTAGAAAGGTTCTGATAAGAGGCTGGACGCTGGATGCTATCCAAGCCTGTTAAGCACACGTGATGAGAGAAAAAAACTTTCAGTGAACAGAAGCTTTCAAGATTGTCTTGTCATCTTTGTTGCCACTAATGGTGAGAACACTGTTCTTTTCCCCAAAAAAGCTCTATCAAACATGCAGCAGCTGCTGGTGGTAATGCTATAGCAAAGGCTCACTTGGGTTGCCAACAAAAGAGGTTACCTTTTGAAGTAATGATGCTTCCAAGGGTTGTGTGAGTACCTGACTTTTAGGTAGCTAGAAAATCCTTATTAGTATTAATTAGACCTTTTTCCTAATTTGTTTTATAAGCTACCCCCCTCATCCTGCTGACACCTGCTGGTAGTGGTTATTTCATCTATGTTTTCATCCTTTAATCTGTGTGCAAAATGCTTTTAAAGCAGAAAAAAGCAACAACAGGTAAAATATACTTTCCTTTCCCCTGCTTGAAAGCAAGTTTATATAAAACAATTTAATCTGGCTAGTTTAGGAGCACTCTCCACTCTACACCAATAAACCTATGTGTCTACAGAAAGGAGAAAAAATGTGTTTATTTGGTAAAGAAATCTCTATAAGCACATTTCCAAAGAATTATTAAAAACGTATGGGTGGGGAAGGACTAGTGTTTAAATATACTGGAAAATATCTTGCCAAGCACTTCTTGTGAAGCCCAGTTTCTCACTAATTGAAGTCAAAGCATATCCTCCATGGTGACCAGTTTAGGTTCTTAAACCAAGCTGCACCAAAAACTCCAGATCTGGTTGGGATTGTGGTGAGTGTTTCTATTTAATTGAAGAGTATGAAGTCTGTCTCTGATTCACTGGGCTTGCAAAAGAAACTGTTGAAACAACTAAATTTTGTCTCATGGGACATTTTGTTATTTCAAAATTACTTTCTGTGGGGCTTTGAGTGTTTAAGATTTCCTCTGGTCACCTTTGGGATCCAGGAAGAAATTTCTCCTTGATCTAGGCAATCCTTTCTCTTCCTTTGTTGCTCTGAAATTCACACACATTGTGGTTACACACCCAAATTTCTATGAATCAAATAATTTAACATTCCAAGAGAACCACATTTTGGATTGAAGATATTTACGTAGGAAATGTTTTGACTCACAGCATTTGCATGGCAGTTGCTTGTTTGCTGCCATCAAGAACAGAAATGTGGTTTCTGGAAAGGAGCATTTTTGCTTTCAGGGATAGCAGCTACCAAAAGGTCTACTGAGAACGGGAAAAACAAAGTATAGCTAGATAGCAGATCCTGTTGCTGATTAATGAGAGAGCCATCAAAAATGGTTCATATACTTGCTATGCACTTGTCAGAAAGGAAACCTCAGTGGTTGCTGAGTTTCTCCAAAGATGGGCATAATAAAAGACTGCAACTTGTACTCCAGCACCAAAGGAAGGGTTCTGGAAACCCAGAGAAGCAGCTTATCCTTTTCCTACCAGTGGGCTTGCCAAGGTCCCAGTGAGCCTGGAGCAAGTAAGTCATCCTGAAGCCACATCAGATCTACTGCAGTAAATGAGTTCATGAACCAAGGTGGTTTGCATTGCCTCTTCTGATGGATTAGAACAACCCCTCTGGTCAGAAGAACATGTTCAGCTGTTTGCTGAGGGCTCTATTGTCTTCAGCCGTTGTATTTTTCTGTGTGTCAATACGTGTTTTGATAATTTAGTAGAATAGGAGGGAAAACAGATTCCTCATGACTCCACATCAGCTTGCAGCTACAAAAGAAACCCCACTTTTTGACAGGCACTGCTGATTTGCTTCATTTAGCTACCAGCAAGCGATCCTGCCCTCAGAAAATGAAATGCCATTTGATCAGAGAACAAGGCCAGGTTCCATTTTTCTCTCTGTCATTGACTCACTCCACAATCCCAGGTGAGGTATTTCATGTCTTTGGCCCCTGTTCTCACTCCCAGGGCTGGTGTGATTGTTTTGCTTTGGAAACTTTACCTCTCATGGCATGTGTATGTAGTGCCTGGCATTATGGGCCCCTATTTTCAGGTATAATGTCTACACGCTGTCGTAACAAATAAATTGCTACTAATAACACAGCTGCTCTCCATGCTCCCCGTCCACCTCACTGCCAATTCCTACATCTGTCATCTCAAAGCAAATATCCTGGAATTATGAAGCCTTGTGTTTTACTGGTTTGCCTCATACAGGCCCAGATGACTTTGCGGTAGGAAAAAAAATAAAAAGAAAATGCAGAAGTTGATTACTTAAAACGTTGCAGCTGCTCCTGATGTAGAATTGGCTGTTTACTACATGTACAGCTAAAACTGAACAGACAAGATCAGACACAGGGCAAGAAAAAAGAACGTTCCGACATTTTTGTGCATAAGACCAAAAAGCGTCAGGAGACTGCGTGTGCTGTGACAGCTCTGGGACCCTTTCCCTCACCAGGTTGAAACACAGGCTTAACCTAGACTTCCCAAAATCAAAGTACCACCAAGGCACACTTTATGTCCTCCTCCATCGCTTTCCTTTGCATTTCACTGTTGGACTTGATGATCGTAAAGGTCTTTTCAAACCTAAGTGATCCCCTTCATCATCCCCTTCACACTTCCCCTCTGTTGGTCACCACCTGCATGGTCAGTACTTCCCAGGCTGTAGCTCAGACTGAATCCCAGTTGGCATTGGCCTGCCTGCCCCAAAACAGGGAGGTAGGGGTACATCAGAGTCACCCAAAGTGCCTCCAGATGTCTCCCTGTGGTGGGCCAAGCAGATTCCAGGCTGTGCCATGCTCTGGTGTGTTCCTGCTCCAAAGGCAGCAGTGCAGACCCCAGTGCACAGGCCAGCTCTTGGGGTGAATCTCCAGCCACAAGTAGCAGATCGGCCTTGGAGGCACAAAGAGGTACAATTTCATGGTCTCTATTGTGCCTTCCATTACTTTTCCCCTTTGAAAACATTCATTACCTGAGCACATAAATTTGTCTTTTCCTGATTTTTTACCTACTAGCTTGACTTGCACATATCTACCTATTCTCCCTTTTTCTAGTAGCTGCTCTGATTGCAGTCCTCCTTCTGACTCCCTGTGAGTGTTTGCCTCAAAGGACTGAGGACAGTCACCTCTGATAGTCATACCAGGACAGTCGTACCTGTCCTGGTGGCTACTCCTCCTACTAGCTGAGCCTTTCTCAGCCCTCTGGAGAAGGACATGACTGTGCAGAAGCAACAGCAGGAATGGCATCTCATGTGGCAGAATTCCCACCCCTGACACAAACCATTGCTCTCTGTTGCAGGTCTTGGGTCATAGACCCATAGAATCATATGGGGTTGGAAGGGACCGTCTGGAGATCCCCGCCAGAGCGGGTCTACCTAGAACAGGTTGCACAGAAATGTGTCCAGGCGTGTTTGAAATGTCTCCAGAGAAGGAGACTCCACCACCTCTCTGGGCAGCCTCTGCCAGGGCTCTACCACTCTCACAGTAAAGTTCCTCCTCATATTTAGGTGGAACTTCTTATACTCAAGTTTGTGCCCATTTCCTCTTGTCCTGTCACTGGGCACCACTAAGAAAAGACCAGCCCCTGGTCCTGACACCCATCCTCCTGATACCCTCCCTTTAAGTATTTGTAAGCATTGATCATATCCCCCCTAAGTCTTCTCTTCTCCAGATTAAAAAGACCCAAGTCCCTCAGCCTTTCCTCATAGGAGA